>CM040241.1:77626313-77826313 GCA_022545495.1 Chrysanthemum lavandulifolium | reverse complement strand
CTTGTAGCAGGATGGAGGTAAGATCTCAAGAACTTAGAATTACAATCATCATTATACGGCTTTACTGCGGTGATTTAACTAACTTAAAAGCTTGTGAAATTTGTCATAGCCCTTGTGAATTCCTTCCTCTTGATTTGAAAATCTGAAATTGTTGTCTCGGCATGGACTTTCTCATTCTCTAGACTCCTCATTCCCACGAACTTCGCCTTGATTGCTAACCATATGTCCTTAGCATCTTGCATGAAGTGAAAATCACTCAAGTGATCCTCGGGAATAGCGAAGAAGAATCATTTAACTTTGGTTTCCCTCGAGCGACCGGTAACTCTTGTTGATTTGGGAGGAACAAAATTCATCTTACCATCAACATCTCTGGTAGTTTTCTTATTGTTTCCTTCCTTACTATCTCCCATAGATTCCAATCAATGTTGGAGATCCAGTTATGCATCTTCATTGCCCATAAATCGTATTCCTCCCTTTTTAGGTAAGGAAACTTAGCATTCTTTATTCGAGACTTAGTTGTTGCGGATGGGTGGAGTTTTGGTTGTTGGTGACTTCGACATCAACATCGAGATCCGAGCATGGTGAATGTTGTTATGGTTGTTAGGGTGTTTAGAAAAGCTGTTCTTAGTATCGTAGAGACTCTCATGAGGCTACGATACCACTGTTGAAACTAGCACGCCTTGATAGATCTTGAGCTCTAAGTAGATCGTTAGTATTGCTTATGTAATCACAAGCAGAACTAAAGAAAATCTCTACAACTTGTATTCTTTAGCGGAATATAAACACAAGTATAAACACGAATAACTAAGAACTCTTTGATCCTCTATGGATCGTTATATTGATAATTAAGTAAACTTCTAGTACATAATTCATTCTATTGTGTTCCTTTTATAGACAAGGAACCTAACATTCTCAAAAGCGTAAAACTAAATAAGATATACACAATCACTTCCTAATAAAGCTCATCCATATCCTAACTAACTATAGAATATATGGAATACTATCTCCAGAAACAAACTAATAACTATATAACTTGGTAGAATTATGTCTTGACAAAATCCAGGCACCCTTTAGCGAATCCTTGACCAATAATTTAAATATAATCCATACTTCATACTTCACATAATTCCCAGGTATCTTCATGGCGAGAATGACAAGATGAAAGAAGAAAGGGAATACATCCGAAGTTCGTGCAACGAGACCTTCAGGGAAATGAATGAGATGATCAAAGGTTACACTCATAAGTACCTTATTGACATCGTCCACAGGAGTTACAAAGAAGATGTTTGCCAAACAACTCTATCCGAATCTTTTACATTTGGCCAAGCAAACTATGAGATCAACACCAATGCATGTCAACATCAACCCAGTTGATCCCATAATATTCTCGGATCTTGAATTGGTTAACGAGGTTGGTAGCTCAAATGTCTAAGCTCTGCAACATTTACTTCTTTCGAAGGTAAATTGTTTGAGCTGCTTTGAATACCAACTCAAATCGACACACAGGAAGAAGCTCAAAGGCCTAAGCGTCCAAGAGCGAAGAAGATAAGGATAAGGATAATAATGGCGAGCCTAAATGCCGAAGAGTCGGTGAATCATCCTCCATGCAACCTCCACCCCAAAGGACTCGACTCAACAAAGATCTCCTCCTCGCTCTTCTCTTGAAAAACCTCGGGATTACGAGTTACCCCAATCGAGAAAGGCGGTGATCACTTTGAGTATCACGGGTGGTGGCGATGAGGGAAGTCCATGAGCCCCAACAACAACCCGCCTCTCCAGAGCAAAGTTAAGACCCGGAATCCTCATCTAGGCCTAAGAAAAAGAAAAAAAAGGCGCCCAGGTTGACGTCGTATCATGGCTAGGCGAGGATGACTGATGAATCTGTTGCTTTTCTACACTTGTTAATTCTACTCCCCATCCATCGAGGTCAAGATCGGTGAGACGGTAGTACATTGGAGCATGCAAAGTTCTTGCAAGAAAAATTCCAGTGAAGAAGATGGCGAAATCGAGTTGAAGCGAATCAAGAATGAAGCCTTTCAAGCTGCTAAAAAGCATTTCGGAAAGTGCCATCGGGTTGAATACCATCTTGAAAACATAGCACGAGCCATGTCCACAACATTGATTGGCTCAACCACGAAGCAAACATCGACTTCTCCGGAAAGACAATGCTCCTTACTACACATTGGTCTAAACCTCTACCAATGATTGTGACGGATCGACCAAAGATTCCATTTCGCTATTTCTTCATCAACGACTTGGAATTTCTTCTACTACGCGATGGTTCAAGAAATCGCTACATCAACGACACTTCCGTTCCGGTAGCCATATACTCTAACATGCATAGCCATCGAGGAAAAAGCTACTCATGTTTTCAACAATGTAGAATTGTATGGCCGTGATGCAATGTATGGGATTCACCATTGGCGGGCAGCGAATCTACTACTGTTTGCAGTTCAAAGTCTCAACATGAAGTGTTCGATACTAAAGGAATCGTTGTTGTTATGCATGTAGCTCTTTCGTCTAAATGGGACTACACTTTCCTCAAAAAATTATGGTCAAAGACAAGGCGAAAAGACTATGAATTACGTGAGCGGACTTTCGAACTTGTCTCTCAGCGACATTGAAGATGCGTATCTTGCGAAAGTACGAGGACGCATGAGACAATTCTTGTTGAAATTCAACGTGAATACATCAAGTCCTTGCTTATATTCATTAGAAGCATAGTGATACGAGGCGTGTGAAGATCTACAACTTATTTGTTGAGTCGTGTCGGACCGTGTCAACTTCACGGACCCAGCTAGAACTTCCCGACATCAACCAACTTCCACAATACACCTCGTCGGAAACCATTGAGTAATTTACGTAGTGAGCTACATGAAAGCGCTTGATGGCGTGTAGAGATCTTCACAAGTTTGGGGATCATACATTGAAGAAGGTTAGGGATGGCTTGGCTTATAGGTTGAAGGATATACATGAAGACATTGGGACACCAAAGCGATGGAACTCTCGGGACGGAGCGGGATGTGAGAGGATTATCACCATGATTGATGAGAGGTTGTACAAAGGGACGATTCGAACACTAGAGAGCTTTGTAGGTGGTCGTCCCGGATTACTCTCACCCGCTATCAATGCCACATCGCATTCTGGTGATATTATTGGACTACGGTACCCCTTAAAAGCTGCTTCTATTTCATATTATTTTGGATGTGTGATTTTATATTGACTATGGCTTGTGCACATAACGGTATAAACCCATTCTTGTAATGAAAGGACCACGTAGTGCGCTTGATTGCCACAATCCTATAAAAGGCGGCTTCTTACTTTTGAGTAAAGCCTATCAAACCTTTCATTTTTCAAGGTTTTGCTCAAGCGAACAAGTACTACCCTACGTTTTCAAACCCTCAAAGTTAGTATTACTTGTTGAGGGGAGTATTTACTAAAATCTTTGTTCGAGACAACTTGTTCTTCATGATAATCTTCCCACAAAACTCGAAATGGTCATATTTGTTATCAAAGCGTTATCAAAATAACATTTATATGCCATTTCTTAGGGGAAAATTATTGTGATAAGAAATATGTTGATTTGCTATTGAATAAATCGTGTGAAAAGACTTAACCCATGAATTGGCGGATCTCGAGCAGTATTACATTGAAAAGATTTGTCTTCAAAGACTTATCCAAGTAAATTGTACCTATTCGAGAAGCTCTTGATAGACATGAACTTTAACGGGTTTGACAACCTTTGAGGTTTGTCCACACCTTCAAGGTAGTTATTAGAGCTAGTTGTCACCTAAAAGGCGACAATGTAACTCTTTAACTATGCAACGTAACCGTGTCCCTCAGGGAATTGTCTATCTTGAGTCGATCAATTCAAAAAGTGCGCTATTTCCTCCTTTGTGCGGTTACATCAAAACTCTTAAGCACATGTTGAGGGAGTATTCTGAAAATCTAAAACTCTTGAAGAGTTCAAACATGTTTTCATTTACAAACACTTGAGATTTTCATGAAAATGGTTTTATGGCAATGGAGTTATAAGGTGACTAAGGTTAGGAATAACAGTCTATGATCCTTGATAGGAGAGATCTACCAAGGACATCACAAATAGTTAGTACTTAGAAGTCCTTATGTATGATTATAAAAGGAGAAAATGAGAATCGGAGAAAGAAGGAGTTGAAGAATTAAAAAGAAAAGCAAAGAAAAGGGTGAAAAGAAATAGCACTCCAGTTATTCAACTTAGAAGCGAATCGGGTTCAATTCATATACTCTTGGTTGTCACTTGATGGCCGGTATTGAAGGTTAAAAGTCGTCATGGACCCGATGGCGCATGCACTAAACCTTCTTAGCCACTCAAGTTTCTCTCAGCGAAGCTTGTTTCATTCTCACGGGGACCCTCATAAACTATCGGCTTTCTCTTAGAGATTCTTTGGTATTGAAGAAGGAGACCTATCCCTAGTCTCCGCTCGGAAAACCAAAATGTACTATTGAGTCTAGAGCCACGAGATTCATCAAAGATCTCTTAGGTACACTTGACATTTCATCACTTGTTGTTCAACAATAAGAACAACGATGGTACATTATCGAGTCCTTCACGGATCATAGCAATCTATCGAGAACATTTATGAGAGGTTCATTGTGATCCTCGGTGATTGAATGGAAACTCCTGCCGAGGTCGACATCTAACGTACCGACAAGGTCTCTTCGGTAACTCCCGTGGATTACGCTTAGTGGTCTCAAGCGGTCTCTGATCGTGAGGTGATGCTTGGTGTACCTCGACTCATCCGGGCCGTGAGTGTGCTTGGTACATCGCGTTATCTCACTTGTGGGACTCCGGTTCGAGAGCGGCCTTTGTGAAATTAGAGTTGTGTTTTCACACTATTTGTTAACTCTCGAAATTCAAACTTGTAAGTGCCGGAATCCGTTTATTACTAACCTTTCTTATGTTTACTTCTTATGGAAGCTACGGAGCGGATGATGTCTCTGATTCTCCACATGCTCATGCCAACAACACCACTTAGAAGTTCTCTCATAATCAAAGGCAACACAAAGTCGAATGATTCTTCGTCAACAAAGAATCTACAAAGTTTAAAGACTTAAAGAACTTCATCAAGCTGCAATCAACGTTAAAAAGCGTGTGAGCATGTTGAAGAAAGACATGGAACACTTTGGAGCGTGACGAGGGCACGATCTGATTACCACAACATACTATCACTTTCAAAGAACAAAGAACTAAAGAACAAAGAAAATGAGGCGTCAAAGCGAATACTTCAAAAGAACAATTTCTCTACCTTTGGGGAGATTGTTAGAATCAAGACACCTCTTCTCACAAGAAAGAAGAATGTCGAGAAGATGTCAAAGCTACTATTACATCGCGCCTACAACGTTTATCACTCATTCATTCATCACTAACACTTAGGGGAGTTGTTGGAATCACTCCTAAACCTTATTCAAGTGTTAGTGATTCATATGTAATAGTTAGCTTAATATGGCCTTTATGTTAGTAATTATGCTTGGAAACTTATGTAGAAGGCCCATAAGCTAGGCCCAAGTCCATAAGAGAAAGGAAGGGACTAGGAGTGTTGCCCTGCTCCTCTCCTATAAATACCTTGTAATAACCCTCACTTGAGGGTTGGTTGTTCAATTTATTCTCTCTTTCACTTCATACGCATAACCATTCTATATTGATACGCATAAGTGTTTGATTTTTATTGTTCAACCGATCTCTTCTCTTCTCTATTTCTTACATGGATGCTTGTGTTACTAATATGGTGACCTAACATCATGTGTTTTCTGATAATGCCTCTGTTGTATGGAAAGACTTAAAGGATACTTATGATAGAATAGATGAATCTTTTGTGTTTAACTTGCTTCAAAAGATTAATAGTTTTAAGCAAGGTGGTTTGCCTGTTTCTGAGTATTATCATAAGTTGAATTCTTTGTGGAGAGAGTTTGATATTCTCACTAAGTTGGCTGATTGTACTTGTGAGGCTAGACAAGAGCTTAGTAATCATAGTAAATTGTTGAAGTTAATGCAGTTTCTTATGGGACTCGATGACATTTATCAGCCCATAAGAAGTAGTCTCTTGACCAGGGAAATTCTTCCCGAGGTCAAAGATGCCTTTGTTATTCTCTCTAGGGAAGAATCCATGAGGATTCCTACCACTTCAATGAAGTGCAGGAAGGCTCGACGCTTTTGTTTCTAGAACTTTTGATAATAAAAATACTAATTGGAAAAGAAACAATAGTAATAATAACACTAGTGGTAATAATAATAGAGGAAATTATGATAACTTGTTGTGCACACATGGTTTAAAAGGACATACTGTTGAGAGGTGTTTTGAGATCATTGGTTATCTACCTGGTTTTAAGAGAAACCCTAATCTAAAACCTGCAAATAGTTTTAATAAAATCAATGATCCCAAGGGCACTTCTAATATGAATAATGTGGCTAAAACTACTGTTGGCAACTTGTCTTTTAGTAATGAACAGGTTTTTAAGATTATGAGTCTTATTAATGAGAAACCTGGGATTTTTGCTCAATCTAATATGGCAGGTATTGCTTCATGTTCTTTCTTTAATGGAAGTGTGTTTTTTAATAAGCGTTTTTATCAGCTTTTTTGTGCCAACTTGAGACTTAATGGAGTCGGTTATCATCTAGGGTGGATAATTGACTCAGGGGCCAATCAAAATTTAACTAATTCCTCTTTAAACATGTTTAATGTGGTTGATATTTTTGATTTAAAGCTAACTGTTGGTCATCCTAATGGGACTTTAGCTAAAGTTACTCATGTTGGGAACCTGAGACTTAATTGCAATGTTGTGTTATTTGATGTTTTGTTTGTGCCTGAATACTGTGTCAGTTTGATGTCTGTTAATAAAATGATTAAGGATAGCAAGTTTAGAGTTGGTTTTGATGAAACTAAATGTTACATTCAGGATTTGAATCAGCAGAGTGTGCTGGGGACTGGTAGTGAGTATGTTGGTCTATACTTGTTTGATAAGTCTGCTGATATGTCTTCTAATGTTGTTAAAAGTGAGTTTTTGTCTTGTTTTGTGACTAAAGAAGTTTGGCACAACAGGTTGGGTCACCCTGCTAACCAAGTTTTGAAATTTCTTAAAGGATCTTTAAATTTAACAAACATTGATCATAATGGTCCTTGTGAGGTTTGTCATAAGGCAAAGCAAACAAGAGATCCTTTTTCCTATAAGTGGACATAAGTCTAATGTTTTTGGGGAACTCATACATTTAGATGTCTGGGGACCTTATAAAGTGGTTAGTAGGGAAGGGTATAGGTATTTCTTGACTGTTGTGGATGATTTTACTAGGTCTGTTTGGGTGTATATGTTAAAAAGGAAAGATGAAATGTTTGACATGTTTGTGTCATTTTATAACATGGTTTTTACACAATTTGATAAAGAGGTATTGTTATAACTAGACGAAGGTTTGTGATTATCGTGGAGATAGTAAACATAGAGTTTTTATTAAATATAAGGGTACTTATCACAACTAGGTTATGAATTATGGAGGTCGTGAAAAAGTCTAGAGATGATTAAAACCTAATTACAATGTCTTAGGAAAATTATATAATAATCTCAAAAGTATAGAAGTAGGTACATGCTCGGGGAAATATGGGTAAGCCGTAATGCCTTAAAATAGACATATGCAGATAAGTTTATTTATATAAAGTATTCAGAAGTATATGCATATGTATCAGTATACTAAAATGTAGCATAAATTACCTAGAAGTCACGTAATTAACTAGAGGATGAAAGGCACGGAGAGCGAAAGGATATAAAATCTTTTCTTTGTAAAAATAGTTATAGTTCAGACCTCAACTAGATCCGTTTCTCTATAATCGCACTCGATACCAATCAGAACACCCCAATTTCGTGATCTGCAGCGGAATTCAAGCTGGGTGTTACTTCATGGCTCAATCGTGACAATAATAGAAAACGAACTCTAATTGTGTCGTTTTAAAAGATTTATCATTCGATTTATATAAATATCAGAGTTTACAAAATGAGGTCCCAGTTGTTGGGAATAATCTGTTACCACGGATAGTTGTGGTTTACACTGCATGGATTAATACTAGCAGTGGAAACGTATTCCCACTGCAAGTTCTTCATTACCACTGCTATCAGTTTATGATAAGGTTAAACGCGTCTAGATAAGTATAGAATAGATCTTGTATATATTCTATAATGTTAGCTTTATACTTATCTTGTAAAGGACTCCTTGTTGTATAAAAGGAGATCCTAGGTCATTGTCTTAGGTACGTATAACATTACAAGATTACCTACGAAAGCTTCAAGGTGTAACCCTAGTGATAAGTTAAGATCACCTATATTATTCATTAATAATATTGGAGCTTGAGTTTTGTGTTAACTTGTGTTTATTCTCATACATCATATATTTCGTCTTCTAAGTATTACTTAAGTAAATTCCGCTTGCTTGATAATATCATACAAAATATCATTGACACAAGGAGAGTGTCCAGATCCAACAAGTGGTATCAGAGCGAAGGTTCTGATATTTTGTTTTAGAAGATCCAAGGAATTAGCTTGACTCACTCACTCAATTCAATGGAGATGGAATCCAACCAATCAAACTCTTCTTCTACACCCAGACTCCCTAAGCTTAAGCTTAATGAGTTTGAGATGTGGAGGATCTTGATTGAGCAATACTTCCTCATATAGGACTATGATCTATGGAGATCATTCAACTTGGTGATTCTTTCAAATCGCGTGACCACTACTAAAAGTTGGTGACACGGATGTTGTGAAAGTTACGTGCCTAAATCAAATCTTGAAAAAGCTCAAAAGAAGAATGACCTTAAAGCTAGAAGTGCATTCTTGATGACTCTTCCTAGAGACCAAATTATTGCATTCACAAGTTCAAGGCGCTAAAGAACTGTTTGAAGAGATTTGCTCGGTGTTTGGTGGTAATGATGCTACAAAGAAGACTCAAAAGACATTGTTAAAGCAAAGTTATGAAAACTTCTACTTGACAATGACTCTCTTGATAGCATTTTCACCAAACTTGAAGATTGTTACACAACCGACCGTGTTTGGCATTGAGGTAGAAAAGGAAGACCTCAATTTGAAGTTTCTAAGAAGTTTGCCTTGAGTTTCAAACCAATGTTCTGCGGGAAAACAAAGCAGACATAGAAACAATGAAGCTCAATGATCTTTACAACAAATTCAAACTTATTGAGCAAAGGTTGAAGAAGGTGGAAACTTGGTACAAGCTCTAGTAGCTTGGCATTGTTGTCAAGTCTGACAAAGGATGATGATTACGAAGATGAATGTGATGATGATATTGCCAACGTGGGTTCTAAAGTTTCCAGCAATGTGAATATTGCCACCGCAGGATCAAAGAAGAAGGTTGCTAGTATTGGAGATCCTACCTTTTATGCTTTTATCTCCACACAAGTTGATGGCTCTCTTAACTCATGAAGACATAGAGCAAATCGATGAAGATGATTTGGAGGAGATGGATATAAAATGGCAGATAGCTCTTCTTAGCATGAGGGCTAAGAAATTCTACAAGAAGGCCGCAAGCCTATCCACATTAATGGTGATGATCTGCGCAGGCTTTGATAAGAAGAAAGTGGAGTGCTTTAAGCGCCACAAGTTTGGACATTTTGCTAGAGAATGTAGAAGACCAAAGACCAAGGACAACATATCTACATGGTACAAGCAAAAGAAGGACCAACTGTGGAAGAACCAAAGGCAATGTTGGCTATTGATGGTGTGAGCTATGATTGGAGTTTCATGGTTGATGATCTTGAAGAAGAACACACAGATCTTGCTCTTGTTTCTCTTGAAGTTGCTCTTATGGTTTTCTCGACTCGAGGTACAAAACTCGAATGTTGCTCTAAAACATGTAGGGCTACTAGAAGTTGAAAGACTTAATGATTTATATTCTAATGAAAGACAAGAGTTATACATCGCTAATTATCTTGTGGCTAATCTTAGGAGAGCCATGGCGCTTTAGAAAAACAAATAGAGCACTATCGGAAAATGAGTCAAATTATAATGATGATATGATTCTTCTTAGGAGAGAGGTAGAACATACAAGCTACTGTGAATGAAGCATACCAAAAGGAGCTTGAAAAACTTCAAAAGAAAATTGAAAATGTCAATTTAACTATAGACACATGTTATCATCGATCAAGTCAATTGATAAAATTTAGAATGCTCAAATATTTAATAAAGCTAAGTCCGGTATGGGTTATAATAATGCGCCTCACCACTAAGGTGTTCATTCACCTCCAGTATAGATTTAGCTCATACGAGCATAGAGGATTTTAAGGATCTTGAAAGAGAATATGGTCCTTTAAAAGACACGGTTGTGAAGAGTGAGGAAGAAAGAAAGCTTGATAATGATGTTTTGAGAGTGCTAGTGACTCATCCGTTGTAGATGAGAGTGTTAAAAGAATGTAGAGACTTCTTTCCCAAAAGTTGTTAATCTTGCTACGGAGGAACCTAGAAAACCACTAATAAACCTAGACCAATTGTAAAGTATCTTGAGATGTATAGGAACAAGCCTCACGACTCCTAGGGGTAACAGAGGAGTTGGAATCATGTTAAATCTCAACAACTAGGTAGTGATTTTGTTATGAACAATAAGGCATGCTATATATGTGGTAGTTTTGATCATTTACATGCTTATTGTGACTATCATGTTGGGAGAAGGGAAGTCTATGGGTATACAAGGGTTGAGTCTAACGAGTATCAACATAAAGTACACCCTGATTCACATTGCAAAATGGTCCCACGAGCAGTTCAACTTAGGAGTGGCCTCAAAATGTTTGCCACTACACAAACTGTTAACACTACTCACCCTAAGTCACCTGTTAAAAGTGCAAACTTCAAAACAAGTTTAACAAAATCTACACAAACAGGAAAAAGAACCTTTCAAGCTAAAGGTTAATAATCATCAACGATGGTACCTAAAGAAACCAGTGATTACCACTTGCTCATTCAAAAGTTACCACTGCAAGGGTTTTAAATATGAAAAGGGGACATGGACAATCTTGTGAAGGCCTCGGCTCATTGGGAATGGAAACCTAAAGGAAATACCTCTACAACCAATCCCAATGGTGTATCAATGACCTTTGATAGATTTAACTATATTGATACACGAAGGATCCAAGTCAATCATGGCTTGGGTCCCCAAAAAAACTAACTCTTTACTCATATGTGCGAGAACATCCAAGGACAAAAGGTCGGATCAAGGTTATCTGAGATAGTGGGTGTTCAAGGCACATGGCAACAAGTCCTATCTTTCGATTTTGAGCTTTATGATGGACGGTTTGCGGGGTTTGATAATAAAGTTAGTGGAACAAAATGTGTGATGCGAAATATCAAAGTTAAAAGAAAACATGGATTATTATTATTACACAAGGCGCACTTTAAGTGCGCGATTACATCCATGAAGTGCAGTTAAAAGCATCACAACATAAGCGAAAACTACTACCATCAACCCATCCCTTTCCTTCCCATCATCTACCATCTATGGCTTTTTGGAAAGCCCGACAGGCATCACCTTAGGAGCTCTCGCATGTCAATCCACTCATACACTCTAGGACATGCTAAACCCCTACCACTTCTGCACCGGTGGTGAGGATGATGAAGGACACTGGCGATGGAGGTTACGATAGCAATGGAAGTGAAGGTGATGGTTGGAGCTCTTCCGAAGGAGCTATTCTTTGCAAGAGGAGGAACACTCAGGACTCTTCGGAGGTCTCATCATCTCGTATCCACATATGGTGATACATAGGAGCGATCTCGAGCTATCTTCCTGATTAGTGCATCACGAGGCTCGGTTGTAGTGATGAAGGTTCGGCAGAAAAGGATTTGAAAGAATCATTGAATGTCTTCTCTTCTTGGATACAACCTTCTCATACTCTTCTTTATCAACTCTCCCGAGGGTTTTTCAAAACAAAGTCATCCATGAACTATCGGATGAGCCGCTAGAAGAAAGATTGATTGGACTAGATTCTCATGGTGTTGCTTTGAGGTGAAAGGTTTCTGAGTATGTGATTTGAGTGACTTGTGTTGAATGGTTTGTTTATTATATGTTAAGTTGGATTCAAGAATTTAATGAGGGAAGGTGCAAGTAGTTGAGGTATAAATTAGAGTACTATGCTCTTGAAAAGTGTATCAATGCTTATGTGTTGACTTTATTGAGTATAGCCATTATGCTTAATTCTTTCAATATATTAACCATTGTCAACGAAATAGTGATTCCAATATTTGGTTTATGTTAGTGAATTACAGTTTGAAGGATTCCTTTGTTTACATTGAATAAGTTACTCTTTGGTGATTGACTTTCTAGTTGTCCACCGATGATTATAGAAATTATTGCTTAACATGGGAACTATTACGTAACCGGTGGTAACAAGTTTGCTTTACGATGGAAAAAGGAAAGCGGAGGAACTTCATTAATATAAGCTGTGACAACTCGCAATTTCGGTCATTTCTCAAAACAATTCATGCTTCACTATTTCATCGTTTATCGTAAACTAGGTTCTGAGTTTCAAATCGCGTAACCTTAATGGTTTAGCTGCTAATTCATGATCATAACATCAAGGACATTTCATATAGACTAAGTTTAGTCTACATTTCATTGGCATCATTATCATCATGTTAGTTCATTCATGAATTTGCATCTTTCACTAAAGCGAATAATTTCATATTAAATAAACACTATCGCGTAATTTATTATTTTGAACATTTGATCCGTTACTTCCAAAATTATCCGACATATTTTATACTCATATTAAGTTTATAAAATATTATTATTAGTTTACGGTGTTTTAAATTTATTTAGTATATAAATTGTTATATTATATAATTACGATAGTTTTAAGTAAAACTACACGATAATTATTATTTCACTCAAATTTTGCAAGAAATGTGTTTTATAATTTTATGACCTCAATATATTTTACTATGATCCGTTAAAATTTATTTCTAGCTAACGCTACCTAAATGCTCAAATGTGTATACAAGTTACAACTTATATTTATATAACTTACATCTACTTTACTTACACATTTTATACATGATAACAAAATAAAAGAAATAAATAAATATATGTATTATTAAACTCTTTGGGATGATTTTCAAGATATGCAAGATTTGCTAGATTTCTTTCTTATATAGATCTACACTCCAACTCACACACACACACAATCAATAATATCATAGTGTGAAAGTCAATTATTTCTCTCTTTTTCTTCTTCCAAAAACCAGCCATCTATAAGGATCTAAGAAAGATTCATCAAAAATTTTCAAGTAAAGTTTTAACAATCTAGAATACACTCTTTGTTTAGGTTTTGAAATAAAAACCTAGGGTGTTTAAGTTTAAACCCTTGTTCTAGTCACCTCATCAAGTAAAATTGTAAGCATATCATATTCATTTTTCATTTTCCATACTTATTTCATATTCATTACATCATATTTGAGTTAACATGCAAGTATTATGGATGTTTATACCACTTTTTACATTGTTTTTAAGAGTTATATATATATAAGTCATCCTATAATTATCCCTTGTATTATATCACTTTTGGTGATGTCTAGGAACCCATGACACCCTAAGAAGGTGTATGGTAGGATTAGAATAACCGGAGTTGTTTTGTATGGGTTAGAATAGGTTTGGCCGAGAAAAACTCATTTCGACAAGTTTTAAAAGGGTCTGCTTTTATTTTGAAATCTGGAAATCTCATTGTGAATAAAAATTTTGGCCTAGATATTTGGAAAATATACTTTAAAAGCGAAACCGTGGCCGCTTGAACGGATTAAAGCGGAGCTATAACGAAGAAGATATGAATTTTCAAGTTTGGCGACGAATAATAATTGTTTGAGAAAATTCAGCACGTAATCTCGACTTTTACGAGACAAAATGAGTCTTAAGCGTTATAAAAGTGTCGACTTATCAAAAATATATTAGTATATATTATCACGATTTCGAGGATATATAAAACGTGAAAAGCGGACTTATAACGATTAAATTACATGATTTAACAATGTTGCCGTAACTTTATTATATAAGCAACATTAATATATTTTCTATTAAACATAAACTACGGCAACGAGGGACCATGTTGAGGGTCGTTTTTAACAAGGATGTAATACTTTTCATAAAATGATGTCTTCTAGTAAAAGTAAGTTCGCCTAGCCTATTTTCCAAAATGTCCAACCGTTTGTTTAGCGGGGTTGTAATGAATTAAATGCGGCTGCTTAAACTTTGCTAAAAATCACCCTTAAGCAATATTTTGGACGCAAATGCCAAACTTAACCTATATTTTTCTATATGATCGAGATCTCTAGGATGAAAACTTAAATACTAAAACTTTGAGATGATGATACAAGCTTCCCAAAACCGTTGAGTTTGTTTCCTAACACTTGACGTGCACCATTTTACGACTAGCTTTTCGAGGCCGTTTTAGTCACTTACATGGAAATTTCAACGACATTATTTTACGACGAAAAGTTATAATTTCACAATAAATCATTACGAAACTATTGTAGGATGTCATTTTGACGTAAATACTTGCAAAGTAAATTAAGAATGGTCAAGACGTCAAAAGAGTATTTTTTCGACGAAGTGTATTATTTTCAAAAACACACAAGTGGTATAAATATCATCCGAATTGCATGCATAGCATTACATCATGACTTATGATATATCATATCATTCATAATAGGTCATGATTAGAGATTCACGCTACATTTCAATTGTACTAACTTTTGTCTTAGCATCATTTCATCAAGTGAGTCATAGCCCTACTCTTTTATTGTTTTGAATTACTTTTGGGAGATACATGCTCAACTATTTCTATGACAATCATGATTAATTGCAAACTATATGTTTATCTGAACTGAATGTTTAGTCATATTCTATATCATAAATCATGGAACTAAATGTCTTGGTATTATCATGGAACTAAATGTCTTGGTATTGTCGCGGAACTAAATGTCTTGGCATTATCATTGAGCTAAATGTCTTGGTATAATCATTGAACTAAATGTCTTGGTATTATCATTGAGCTAAATGTCTTGGTATAAACATTGGAACTAAATGTCTTGGTATAATTATGTCAAGTAGCTTGTTGATACATTAAGTCATGCACTATTATGTGAATTCATTTGACATCATGCGCTTGAACATAAACTATGCACCTTTTGGCGGTGGGTTGTGAACACACGGTTGCAAGTTTTGTATGGGCGAACTTGGGCCAGGTGGATTTACAATGCCTTTCTTTGCATAAACGATTTTGAAAGTCTTTACATTTCAACACAAACTCTATGAACTCACTCAACCTTTGTGTTGACACTTTTAGCATGTTTTATCTCAGGTATCTATGGCATACACCTCATGGCATGCATAAGGACTTATCATAGAGTCGTGGTGACGACGCGTCTATCATGGATTTATGCACTTTAAAACATCGTTTGAATTGTAACAAACTTATTTCCGCACAAGTTGATTTTCATTTGGGACCTATACTTTGTAAACTCTGATTGTTTTATTAAATCAAACGATGTGTTTTCCAAACGACACTTTAGGTCGTTCATTATAACTGTGATTGTGATGCTATGACAGTCAATCCCCAGGAATTCCATTCCGCTGCAAAACAGGTAATTTGGGGGTGTGACAATAACGTGATTCAATACAACCAAAGTTAAAGTTCTACTTATCATCAAAACACAAAACACTACAACCTAGTACATCCTACATCTAACTTCAGCTACTCCATTGGCTTCTTGCCTTTACCCATATAATCATGCTTGTTTTTCTATGCCCTCTTCCTTTTGTTCTCAAAGGTGGATTGCATTATTGGACATGGAAGACCAAGAATTTGCGGAGGAGGTCTTGGTAGCATTGCAGCCTTGTTGGAATGGATATCCGCTTCATATTGGAGATATTTGTTTCAGTGCTATTGAAAGAGCTTTTGGTAACTCTTTAGCCATAGAATAGGCTTCATCATTTGCATCATCATCGATGAATCGGAGTAGAACTCAAGAGACTTTGCGGGCTTAAATGCAGAAGCTTTCGCTAGCAGTTTCTTTGGTATATCTTTTGGATGAAGACCACCCCTGTGGAAGTATCCAAACCATCCCGATGCTTCCGATGATGATTCTGATTCGATTACATACTCTTCTTCCGAGTCGGAAGAGATGTTGATAGCGTTGGTGGGATTGGACATGCTTGTGGTTGTGGGAATCATGTTTGAAACTAACTTGATGAAGTTTATCTTGACCAAATCTTCTTATATAGACAAAGTCGGTTGAACGGTCATTTAATGAGGATATTTATCTTTTTCTTATTTTGGTAGGTCAAGGAGTAAATATAGATATTATTGAGTTGACTTTGGAAGAGATTTTGCTTGGGTAATAGTTTGGTTAAGGGTAACTTTGGTTAATATCAAGTTGATTATTCTCATCTTTCACTAATAAATAATCAAGTTTTGATGAGGAGTTGGAGTTAAAAGGTGTATGTCTGAGATACACAACAAATGGTTATTGATTCACCATGTCTAATACACATAAGAATCAACTAGTCGAGCAAACGACTCTTGGTAAAGACTTGACAAATCCGTTTATGGTTGATAGTTTACCTAAAACTATATGGTTATCAACTCACCATATTCTTTATGATTAAGAGTTGGCTAGTCCATAGCAAACGGCTCATGGTAAAGACATATCAAATCCGTTGATAGTCGATAGTTTGCTAAAAACCATAATGGGAGCGATCTTGTTTTCTAATGCTTTTATTTTCCATCGCTCTTTGAAATTTTGTGAAAATTACCATTTGCTAGTTCATGGCTTCCACCGACAGGTGTTATTTTACCACTTTGTTGTTCTAGCTGTTACAACCGATTGTGTCGTAGTTTATTTTTACTAGCCGTTGAAAGTAACCACCGATAGTTATATATATAAGGGTTAAAATTTTAAGTAAATTATCTTCTTTCTATATTATAACTACTTTCTAAAGATAATTTTACTTATGCATCAATTCTAAACCCTAACCCTATATATATCTTTTCTCTCAATTGGCTAATCATTACTTCAATTCTTACTGACATAATAATATTTTCATCAAAAGTTTCTATGGCTTCTTTGAAATTTGCGAGATGAGCACAACTTAGTGGCCTACCTACAAAGTCTAACGAGAAGAGTGGCCTGTTTTTCATCGATTGTGGACTTTCTTCATACCACTCATATAAGGTATGCATTGCTTTTAAACCCACAATCTATATCTCTCAAATCAATCGCTTTGGACTTACGCCACCCATAACACTTGAGATTGGAGATACACATGAATCAGTGGATGCTCTAAGAGCCACTATAGATGGGGTAAATATTGATGTTACTGAGGCATCCCTAAGGAGAGTACTTCACTTGGATGATCTCAATGCTCTCATCACATTACCTATGTCTGATATTCATGATACTTTATCATCCATGGGGTATGATACCACTGACAAAAAGGCTACTTTCAAAAAGAGTGGTTTTTGTCCCCAATGGAGATTTTTTATTCATACTTTGTTACATTGCCTTAGTCCTAAGAAAACATCTTATGAGCAATTTAGTTCAACCATGGCTTATCCTTTGGTTTGTCTTGTCACTGATAAGATTTTCAACTGGTCTAACTATATTTTTACAAGTATGAAAGGCAATGTACAGAGTAAAACCAAATTTTTAATGTATCCAAGGTTTGTGCAAGCTATGCTTAATGAATTTCAACTGCAACCTCATACTACTGTTTATCAAATCAGTTGCCTAAAGCCTAAAGTTTTTCAAAATTTTAATAAAGATGGCAATATGATTTTTACACCTCTCCTACCCAAAATGCTTGCTAAAATTTCATCTGAACAACACACACCCATAATTAATGTTCCCAACATTGATTATACCCCACCGATTACAAGAACCTATGAGAGAGGTCTCATCGACAACTCCTCTCATGACAACACGAAGAAGTTTACGAACCTTATGGTACAAGAACAAGCGGTGGTGGTTCTAGACTTCCACCTAGTCCTACTATGGAGGAATCGGACCTTTGCCTATGATTCACCTCTCCCAACAGTAACACAGTTGGAAGTCTTTGGCGTGGTAATCAATGGAATTGATGGTTTTGTGTACCAAATTAGCAAAGCAGTGAGTCTCCACAAAGGACTTGGCTACTATCAAGAAGAAAGATGCCAAGGATGTTAAACTCTTAACGACGAGATTCGAGACTTTAAAGGGAGAGATGCGAGGTTGAAAAGAACAAGGCATTGCAAAGTTGGTGATTTCATCTTCATCCTCACCTTCCGATGGTGATTCAATGATCATGATTTGGGAAATTCTTCCAAACAGGGAGGAAAGCAGTTCGACGAGGGAGGACAATTGATTTTGAAGATGAAGGAGATACAAGTAAAGGAGCAAAGGAAGCTGAAACTCATGGAGAGAAACTTGAAGATCAAGACATTTTCCACATCGCAACTAATTTTACTATCGATTTTATTTCCACCGCAGAGCCAAATATTGCCACCAAGTGAAGAATTTGATCAATTGAAGGCAGACAAGGGTAAAACAGTTATGGAAGATGTACAAACAACAAAGTAAGATTTCAAAGAAAGACAAGTTCAGATTGATCTTGATAGAGAACTTGCTAAGAAGATAGCGAAGATCAAATTCTTTGAGTTCTTTGAAAAGAAAAGATTAAAAGAAAGAGAAGTTGCAAGCTTTTTGGAAGCTAAAAGATTGGATAAAATGGAAAATACTGATTCAATTTCCACTGTTCAACCTACAATTATGAAAGAGAAAGCTCCAGAGTTTAGCTATGTTCCTTCTGAAGAAGATATTCAATTCTTGATTGCAAATAATGCAGAAATCAAGAAAAAGGCAATTGACCTTGTTGCTGATGCATCCTTAACTGAGGAACAAAGAACAGCTTAGTTGGAGGATTTTATTATAATGAAGAACAATCAAGCACTTGATAATGTGATTTATTCAGTCAAAAAGGGTCAGAAGAAACAAAGACAACCAACCAAGGCACAAATACTTGCATATATGAAGACTTATTGTTGTCATGTTGGTAACTGGAAAAAGCATCAATTTAAAGGAATGTCTGATGATCAAGTTGAAAAGGCTTACTACAGAACTGTAAAACAAGATAAATCTTTTATTCCAAAGGATTCTGAAGAAGAAGAAAGAAGGTTTCCTAGATTGAAGAGAAAGGCCAAAGTAAGTGATTCTCAAACAGTTAAGAAGACTAAGGTTGGTGAAGATCATACAAAGTCTACTGAGAAGGAAATTCCTACTGAGAAGTTCACTGCAAGGGTTTTAAATATGAAAAGGGGGGACATGGACAATGCTGTGAAGGCCTCAGCTCATTGGGAATGGAAACCTAAAGGAAATACCTCTACAACCAATCCCAATGGTGTATCAATGACCTTTGATAGATTTAACTATATTGATACGAGGCGGATCCAAGTCAATCATGGCTTGGGTCCCCAAAAGAAACTAACTCTTTACTCATATGTGCGAACATCCAAGGACAAAAAGGTCAGATCAAGGTTATACAGATAGTGGGTGTTCAAGGCACATGACTGGCAACAAGTCCTATCTTTCTGATTTTGAGCTTTATGATGGACAGTTTGCCAGGGGTTTGATAATAAAGTTAGTGGAACAAAATGTGTGATGCAGAAATATCAAAGTTAAAAGAAAACATGGATTATTATTATTATTACACAAGACTGCACTTTAAGTGCAGCAGTTACATCCATGAAGTACAGATTAAAAGCATCACAACATAAACTGAAAACTACTACCATCAACCCATCCCTTTCCTTCCCATCATCTACCATCTATGGCTTCTTTGGAAAGCCCCAGCTTGGCATCACCTTAGGAGCTCCTCGCATGTCAATCCACTCATACACTCTAGGACATGCTAAACCCCTTACCACTTCTCTGACTGGTGGTGAGGATGATGAAGGACCCGGCGATGGAGGTTACGATAGCAATGGAAGTGAAGGTGATGGTTGGAGCTCTTCGAAGGAGCTATTGCTGCAAGAGGAGGAACACTCAGACTCTTCCGAGGTCTCATCATCTCGTATCCACATATGGTGATACATAGGAGCCGATCTCCGAGCTATCTTCCTGATTAGTGCATCCCGAGGCTCTGGTTGTAGTGATGAAGGTTCAGCAGGAAAAGGATTTGAAAGAATCATTGAATGTCTTCTCTTCTTGGATACAACCTTCTCATACTCTTCTTTATCAACTCTCCCAGGGTTTTTCAAAACAAAGTCATCCCATGAACTATCAGATGAACTGCTAGAAGAAAGATTGATTGGACTAGATTCTCATGGTGTTGCTTTGAGAGTGAAAGGTTTGCAGTATGTGATTTGAGTGACTTGTGTTGAATGGTTTGTTTATTATATGTTAAGTTGGATTCAAGAATTTAATGAGGGGAAGGTGCAAGTAGTTGAGGTATAAATTAGAGTACTATGCTCTTGAAAAGTGTATCAATGCTTATGTGTTGACTTTATTGAGTATAGCCACAGCTATGCTTAATTCTTTCAATATATTAACCATTGTCAACGAAATAGTGATTCCAGTATTTGGTTTATGTTAGTGAATTACAGTTTGAAGGATTCCTTTGTTTACATTGAATAAGTTACTCTTTGGTGATTGACTTTCTAGTTGTCCACTGATGATTATAGAGAAATTATTGCTTAACAGTGGGAACTATTCTGTAACCAGTGGTAACAAGTTTGCTTTTACAGTGGAAAAAGGAAAACAGAGGAACTTCATTAATATAACTGTGACAACTCGCAATTTCAGGTCATTTCTCAAAACAATTCATGCTTCACTATTTCATCGTTTATCGTAAACTAGGTTTACGAGTTTCAAATTCGCGTAACCTTAATGGTTTAGCTGCGAATTCATGATCATAACATCAAGGACATTTCATATAGACTAAGTTTAGTCTACATTTCATTGGCATCATTATCATCATGTTAGTCCATTCATGAATTTGCATCTTTCACTAAAACGAATAATTTCATATTAAATAAACACTATCGCGTAATTTATTATTTTGAACATTTGATCCGTTACTTCCAAAAATTATCCCGACATATTTTATACTCATATTAAGTTTATAAAAATATTATTATTAGTTTACCCGGTGTTTTAAATTTATTTCGTATATAAATTGTTATATTATATAATTACGATAGTTTTCGTAAAAACTACACGATAATTATTATTTCACTCAAATTTTGCAAGAAATGTGTTTTTATAATTTTTATGACCTCAATATATTTTACTATGATCTGTTAAAATTTATTTCTAGCTAACGCTACCCTAAATGCTCAAATGTGTATACAAGTTACAACTTATATTTATATAACTTACATCTACTTTACTTACACATTTTTATACATGATAACAAAATAAAAGAAATAAATAAATATATGTATTATTAAACTCTTTGGGATGATTTTCAAGATATGCAAGATTTGCTAGATTTCTTTCTTATATAGATCTACACTCCAACTCACACACACACACAATCAATAATATCATAGTGTGAAAGTCAATTATTTCTCTCTTTTTCTTCTTCCAAAAACCAGCCATCTATAAGGATCTAAGAAAGATTCATCAAAAAATTTCAAGTAAAGTTTTAACAATCTAGAATACACTCTTTGTTTAGGTTTTGAAATAAAAACCTAGGGTGTTTAAGTTTAAACCCTTGTTCTAGTCACCTCATCAAGTAAAATTGTAAGCATATCATATTCATTTTTCATTTTCCATACTTATTTCATATTCATTACATCATATTTGAGTTAACATGCAAGTATTATGGATGTTTATACCACTTTTTACATTGTTTTTAAGAGTTATATATATATAAGTCATCCTATAATTATCCCTTGTATTATATCACTTTTGGTGATGTCTAGGAACCCATGACACCCTAAGAAGGTGTATGGTAGGATTAGAATAGCTTCGGAGTTGTTTTGTATGGGTTAGAATAGGTTTGGCGCGAGAAAAACTCATTTCGACAAGTTTTTAAAAGGGGTCTGTTTTTATTTTCGAAATCTGGAAATCTCGACTGTGAATAAAAAATTTTGGCCTAGATATTTGGAAAATATACTTTAAAACGAAACCGTGGCCGCTTGAACGGATTAAAACGGAGCTATAACGAAGAAGATATGAATTTTTCAAGTTTGGCGACGAATAATAATTGTTTCAGAAAATTCAGCACGTAATCTCGACTTTTTACGAGACAAAAATGAGTCTTAAGCGTTATAAAAAGTGTCGACTTATCAAAAATATATTAGTATATATTATCACGATTTCGAGGATATATAAAACGTAGAAAACGGACTTGTAACGATTAAATTACACGCGATTTAACAATGTTGCCGTAACTTTATTATATAAGCAACATTAATATATTTTCTATTAAACATAAACTACGGCAACGAGGGACCATGTTGAGGGTCGTTTTTAACAAGGATGTAATACTTTTCATAAAATGATGTCTTCTAGTAAAAGTAAGTTCGCCTAGCCTATTTTCCAAAATGTCCAACCGTTTGTTTAGCGGGGTTGTAATGAATTAAATGCGGTCGCTAAACTTTGCTAAAATCACCCTTAAGCAATATTTTGGACGCAAATGCCAAACTTAACCTATATTTTCTATATGATCGAGATCTCTAGGATGAAAACTTAAATACTAAAACTTTGAGATGATGATACAAGCTTCCCAAAACCGTTGAGTTTGTTTCCTAACACTTGACGTGCACCATTTTACGACTAGCTTTTCGAGGCCGTTTTAGTCACTTACATGGAAATTTCAACGACATTATTTTACGACGAAAAGTTATAATTTCACAATAAATCATTACGAAACTATTGTAGGATGTCATTTTGACGTAAATACTTGCAAAGTAAATTAAGAATGGTCAAGACGTCAAAAGAGTATTTTTTCGACGAAGTGTATTATTTTCAAAAACACACAAGTGGTATAAATATCATCCGAATTGCATGCATAGCATTACATCATGACTTATGATATATCATATCATTCATAATAGGTCATGATTAGAGATTCACGCTACATTTCAAAGTACTAACTTTTGTCTTCGCATCATTTCATCAAGTGAGTCATAGCCCCTACTCTTTTATTGTTTTGAATTACTTTTGGGGAGATACATGCTCAACTATTTCTATGACAATCATGATTAATTGCAAACTATATGTTTATCTGAACTGAATGTTTAGTCATATTCTATATCATAAATCATGGAACTAAATGTCTTGGTATTATCATGGAACTAAATGTCTTGGTATTGTCGCGGAACTAAATGTCTTGGCATTATCATTGAGCTAAATGTCTTGGTATAATCATTGAACTAAATGTCTTGGTATTATCATTGAGCTAAATGTCTTGGTATAAACATTGGAACTAAATGTCTTGGTATAATTATGTCAAGTAACTGTTGATACATTAAGTCATGCACTATTATGTGAATTCATTTGACATCATGCGCTTGAACATAAACTATGCACCTTTTGGCGTGGGTTGTGAACACAGTTGCAAGTTTTGTATGGTGAACTTGGGCCGAGTGGATTTACAATGCCTTTCTGCATAAACGATTTTGAAAGTCTTTACATTTCAACACAAACTCTATGAACTCACTCAACCTTTGTGTTGACACTTTTAGCATGTTTTATCTCAGGTATCTATGGCATACACCTCATGGCATGCATAAGGACTTATCATAGAGTCGTGGTGACGACGCGTCTATCATGGATTTATGCACTTTAAAACATCGTTTGAATTGTAACAAACTTATTTCCGCACAAGTTGATTTTCATTTGGGACCTATACTTTGTAAACTCGATTGTTTTATTAAATCAAGCGATGTGTTTTCCAAACGACACTTTAGGTCGCTCATTATAACTGTGATTGTGATGCTATGATTGATAATCCCGTGAATTCCATTCCACGCAAAAGCAGTAATTTGGGGTGTGACAATAACGTGATTCAATACAACCAAAGTTAAAGTTCTACTTATCATCAAAACACAAAACACTACAACCTAGTACATCCTACATCTAACTTCAGCTACTCCATTGGCTTCTTGCCTTTACCCATATAATCATGCTTGTTTTTCTATGCCCTCTTCCTTTTGTTCTCAAAGGTGGATTGCATTATTGGACATGGAAGACCAAGAATTTGCGGAGGAGGTCTTGGTAGCATTGCAGGCCTTGTTGGAATGGATATCTGCTTCATATTGGAGATAGCTGTTTCCAGTGCTATTGAAAGAGCTTTTGGTAACTCTTTAGCCATAGAATAGGCTTCATCATTTGCATCATCATCTGATGAATCGGAGTAGAACTCAAGAGACTTTGCAGGCTTAGCTGCAGGCTTTAACAGCGCTTTCTTTGGTATATCTTTTGGATGAAGACCACCGGTGGAAGTATCCAAACCATCCCGATGCTTCGATGATGATTCGATTCGATTACATACTCTTCTTCTGAGTCAGAAGAGATGTTGATAGCGTTGGTGGGATTGGACATGCTTGTGGTTGTGGGAATACTGTGTTTGAAACTAACTTGATGAAGTTTATCTTCAGCCAAATCTTCTTATATAGACAAAGTCGGTTGAACGGTCATTTAATGAGGATATTTATCTTTTTCTTATTTTGGTAGGTCAAGGAGTAAATATAGATATTATTGAGTTGACTTTGGAAGAGATTTTGCTTGGGTAATAGTTTGGTTAAGGGTAACTTTGGTTAATATCAAGTTGATTATTCTCATCTTTCACTAATAAATAATCAAGTTTTGATGAGGAGTTGGAGTTAAAGGTGTATGTCCGAGATACACAACAAATGGTTATTGATTCACCATGTCTAATACACATAAGAATCAACTAGTCCGAGCAAGCGCCTTGGTAAAGACTTGACAAATCCGCTTTATGGTTGATAGTTTACCTAAAACTATATGGTTATCAACTCACCATATTCTTTATGATTAAGAGTTGGCTAGTCCATAGCAAGCGGCTCATGGTAAAGACATATCAAATCCGTTGATAGGCGATAGTTTGCTAAAACCATAATGGGCAATCTTGTTTTCTAATGCTTTTATTTTCCATTGCTCTTTGAAATTTTTGTGAAAAATTACCATCGCTAGTTCGCAGTTTCCACCGACAGTGTTATTTTACCACTTTGTTGTTCTAGCCGTTACAACCGATTGTGTCAAGAGTTTATTTTTACTAGCCGTTGAAAGTAACCACCGATATTTATATATATAAGGGTTAAAATTTTAAGTAAATTATCTTCTTTCTATATTATAACTACTTTCTAAAGATAATTTTACTTAGCATCAATTCTAAACCCTAACCCTATATATATCTTTTTCTCTCAATTGGCTAATCATTACTTCAATTCTTCTTGACATAATAATATTTTTCATCAAAAGTTTCTATGGCTTCTTTGAAATTTGCGATGAGCACAACTTAGTGGCCTACCTACAAAAGTCTAACGAGAAGAGTGGCCTGTTTTCATCGATTGTGGACTTTCTTCATACCACTCATATAAGGTATGCATTGCTTTTAAAACCCACAATCTATATCTCTCAAATCAATCGGTTTTGGACTTACCTCGACCCATAACACTTGAGATTGGAGATACACATGAATCGATGGATGCTCTAAGAGCCACCGTAGATGGGGTAAATATTGATGTTCTTGAGGCATCCCTAAGGAGAGTACTTCACTTGGATGATCTCAATGGTCTCATCACATTACCTATGTCTGATATTCATGATACTTTATCATCCATGGGGTATGATACCACTGACAAAAAGGCTACTTTCAAAAAGAGTGGTTTTTGTCCCCAATGGAGATTTTTTATTCATACTTTGTTACATTGCCTTAGTCCTAAGAAAACATCTTATGAGCAATTTAGTTCAACCATGGCTTATCCTTTGGTTTGTCTTGTCACTGATAAGATTTTCAACTGGTCCAACTATATTTTTACAAGTATGAAAGGCAATGTACAGAGTAAAACAAAATTTTAATGTATCCAAGGTTTGTGCAAGCTATGCTTAATGAATTTCAACCGCAACCTCATACTCTTTTATCAAATCGCTTGCCTAAAGCCTAAAGTTTTTCAAAATTTGAATAAAGATGGCAATATGATTTTTACACCTCTCCTACCCAAAATGCTTGCTAAAATTTCATCTGAACAACACACACCCATAATTAATGTTCCCAACATTGATTATACCCCACCAGTTACAAGAACCTATGAGAGAAGGTCTCATCAGACAACTCCTCTCATGACAACACAGCAAGTTTCTGAACCTTATGGTACAAGAACAAGCAGTGGTGGTTCTAGACTTCCACCTAGTCCTACTATGGAGGAATCTGGACCTTTGCCCTATGATTCACCTCTCCCAATAGGTAACACAGTTGGAAGTGCTGAGGGCAGTGGTAATCAACTGGAATTGATGGTTTTGTGTACCAAATTAGCAAAGCAGGTGAGTCTCCACAAAAGGACTTGGCTACTATCAAGAAGCAGCATGCCAAGGATGTTCAACTCTTAACGACAGAGATTCAGACTTTAAAGGGAGAGATGAGAGGTTGAAAAGAACAAGCGGGCTGCAAAGTTGGTGATTTCATCTTCATCCTCACCTTCCGATGGTGATTCGGTGATCATGATTTGGGAAATTCTTCCAAACAGGGAGGAAAGCGGTTACGACGAGGGAGGACAATTGATTTTGAAGATGAAGGAGATACAAGTAAAGGAGCAAAGGAAGTGAAACTCATGGAGAGAAACTTGAAGATCAAGACATTTTCCACATCGCAACTAATTTTACTATCGATTTTATTTCCACTCTGAGCCAAATATTGCCACCGCAAGTGAAGAATTTGATCAATTGAAGATGCACAAAGGTAAAACAGCTTATGGAAGATGTATAGCAACTTTGAAAGTAAGATTTCACAGAAAAGACAAGTTCGATTGATCTTGATAGAGAACTTGCTAAGAAGATAGCGAAGATCAAATTGTCGAGAAAGTTCTTGAAAAGAAAAGATTAAAAGAAAGAGAAGTTGCAAGCTTTTGGAAGCTAAAAGATTGGATAAAATGGAAAATCTTGATTCAATTTCCTTTGTTCAACCTACAATTATGAAAGAGAAAGCTCCGAGTTTAGCTATGTTCCTTACGAAGAAGATATTCAATTCTTGATTGCAAATAATGCGAAATCAAGAAAAGGCAATTGACCTTGTTCTTGATGCATCCTTAATCGAGGAACAAAGAACGACTTAGTTGGAGGATTTTATTATAATGAAGAACAATCAAGCACTTGATAATGTGATTTATTCACCAAAAGGTCGGAAGAAACAAAGACAACCAACCAAGGCACAAATACTTGCATATATGAAGACTTATTGTTGTCATGTTGGTAGCTGGAAAAGCATCAATTTAAAGGAATGTCGATGATCAAGTTGAAAAGGCTTACTACAGAATCGTAAAACAAGATAAATCTTTTATTCCAAAGGATTACGAAGAAGAAGAAAGAAGGTTTCTAGATTGAAGAAAAGGCCAAAGTAAGTGATTCTCAAGCAGTTAAGAAGACTAAGGTTGGTGAAGATCATACAAAGTCTCTGAGAAGGAAATTCCTGAGAAGTTCACTGCAACAACAATGGTGGAATGATGATGATAGTTGAAGAAGATTTTCATCCGAACCACCGCAAGTTCGACATCCTATTATTGATTGGGAAGTTTTCACCGCTAGCAATTTTGCTCCATCATGGAAGATCACAAGGCTAGGTGGTGCAACTTCATCATTCATGACATTTGAAGATCTTGTTAAAGCTTTTGTGAGATGACCTTAATACACTATGGAGGTTAGTACAAGAAAGGTTTAATGCTCGTGGATCTCAAAGATACAAAGGAAATGCGGTTATGGGTGAATCTTAGAAGGCTCTATGAACCAAATGTTGATGATGACTTGGAAAACTTTATTCATAAGTTTTGGTACTAAATGGTTTTACTATGATTCATGTGAAGTTTATCATGTTTCTCGACTAATGGAAGACTTTTCATGCTTGAGAGAAGAATATCCACTTAGAATTTGGAGCTCTTCTGATGATGTTAACCTTACCAATAAGAGTTAACGAAGATAATGAAAAGGTCGAGCATTGTTACAAAGACTTCAAGATCAATGTTCAAGAGCTATCTGAAGTTAAGAGAGAAGTGAAGTGTTTGATTGAATTCCCAAATCCTTGAAGATAATGCATATTGAAGAAACTTATTGATTTGCACGAAATCATAAGTTTGGGGAGGATTGTTGGGAATAATGCTACCTACGATAGTTGTGGTTTACACCGCATGGATTAATACTAGCGATGGAAACGTATTCCCACGCAAGTTCTTCATTACCACCGCTATCGCTTAATGATAAGGTTAAGCAGCGTCTAGATAAGTATAGAATAGATCTTGTATATATTCTATTATGTTAGCTTTATACTTATCTCGTAAAGAACTCCTTGTTGTATAAAAGGAGATCCTAGGTCATTGTCTTAGGTACGTATAACATTACAAGATTACCTATGAAAGCTTCAAGGTGTAACCCTAGTGATAAGTTAAGATCACTCGTATTATTCATTAATAATATTGGAGCTTGAGTTTTGTGTTAACTTGTGTTTATTCTCATACATCATATATTTCGTCTTCTAAGTATTACTTAAGTAAATTCGCTTGCTTGATAATATCATACAAAATATCATTGACACAAGGAGAGTGTCCGGATCAACACCGGTGGTTTCTGATTTATTAAATAAGTTTTCGAATGATAATATAGCCTTCTTGAGTATCCGTGCCCTTCCGTGCCATCCTCGTAAATTATGAACCTGAGATAAACATGCTAAAAAGTGTCAACACAAAGGTTGGTGAGTTCATAGAGTTTATGATTAAAACAGTTGAGTTCAGTAGCTTCAATTTTGAGTGATAATCGTAATAAATACAGATATCGATAAAATAAGTAGTGGGCTACACCGTTATACACCCATAGTTCATTTGTTTAGTAATCAATTGAACTCAAGTTTCAAGGTTGGGCCACGTTGTTGCACCCATAAATTCAATGGTTGCAGAGATTTGTATCATTGCAACATAGTATATATTGCCTTAAGTCTCATGAACATGAGCCTTAACACTAACGTCATAATAATGACATAAGTTACAAACATCATAATAATGATGCGAGCAACAATGCCCTCCGGTAGGAGTTTGCCATTCTCCTAGTATTCTAAAATAAAGTGCATTTGGTTACCTATCCGGCTAACACAATGGGGCGTCAACTGCCAATAGATCTATTCACTATATTCGCGTTCACTCGCAAGTGATTAATGGTTCATGATATGAGGGACTTTTAGTGGTGTGTAAGTAACTTAAGCAATAACAATTAGGATAGCATCTGATATAGTACTTGTGTTCGTGTTTGTAGCAAAACATATAAAGTGTGATTATGAACTTATAGTAGTATGTAAAAGCTTTAGAGTACTTGTGAAAGTAAAAACAAGTAGTTACATGTATTTCCCCAAAAGCAGGTTTAAAAGCAAGTAAAGGTTGGGGCTATGAACTCACTAATATGTAAAAGTTTTTAGAGTACTTATAAAAGTAAAAACGAGTAGTTAAGCATCTATCTCCCCCAAAAATAGTATAAAACAATTGAAAATGGGGCTATGAAACTCATAGTAATTTGTAAGAGTTTAAAATAAATGTAAAAATATCAAGCAATATTTGAGCATGTATCTCCCCCAAAACGTTCAAAATAAGGAAAATAGGGTCTATGACTCACCTCGATGTTACAGTAGTCTGGATGGAAAACAAATTAAGTAAAGTTGATAAACTGCTCCAACTTGTGACCTAAGTTAGTATGTCATGTTTTTAGTATTCGAATTCAAGTTTATGCGATGATAATGTTTTATCGGTAATTGGGTAAACATGAAGTCTCTTCAAAAATTAGTGATACTTATCATACTTATTTTTATGGCTCGGATGGTTGTTAATAAATTTTATCGAAACCCAAGTTGTTAAATATGATATGTTATATTTTACCATTTTGAATATTTACGATTTTTACCCTTGCACTTTCAAAAATGACACTTTATACCCTCAACTATGGGTTATTGACAAAATCAGCCCTTATGTAATTAACTTTGAAGAAATTACATTTTTAGCCCAAGAAAACTTTATCTTTCAAAAATTACAATATTTATACTTGTAATTTTATAAGAAATATTCACTTGTTTTAGGCCTAAATTGACAAAAGTGCGGGTAAATATAAGTTAGGCCTTAAAAGGTTTTGTTGGAATCACTCCTAAACAGTATTTCAAGTATTTATATTTCATATGTAATAGGTAGCTTTGTTTTGGCCTTTATGTTTGTTTAAGGTCAAGCTTATGTAGAAGGCCCATAAGCTTGATTCAAGCCCAATAAGGAATAGGGAAGGAGAGGGAGTGTTTCCCTAGCTCCTTGCCTATAAATACATTGTAATAACCTTCATTTGAAGGTTGGGTTGTTCAAGTTATTCTCTTTCACTACACTCTACGATAACCGGTCAAGTATACTTGTGTGTGTGTTTGGCTTACTTGTTCAATCGCCTTATCTCTTTCTATATAAGCGTGGTAAAACTAGTGACCTAACAATGGTATCAATCGCCAAATAGTTGGGTGTACTCGTTTGTTTTGAAGTTTTTGGTTTTGGGTCTTACGTGTAAAGATAACACAATCTTTGGTGCGCTTAAAACTAATTTTTACACTTTTGAATCCAAGATTCTTGTACTTTCAACGTTATTAGGTGTTAAACTATTGGTTTTTGGCAAAAGTTTGGAACTTTACGTGTTTTTCCTTGTTTTTAAGCTAGTTTTATACGAGGGTGTTATCCTACGATAACCTGCTTTTAGAAGCTTTGGATCATCAAGTTTCACACTTTTGTGTTATTTTGGTGATATTGAAGCTATTTCATCACAAAACCGGTTTTGAAACACGCTGGATAGAATCAAAGTTACGAGTAATCTTACGCGTAACAAAACCCTAAATTTACGCGTAAGACTTTCCTTGGTTTGATCTTCAATTTTCGGTTTATTCCGTGTTTTCTTACTTGGATAAGTCCGAAAATACGTCGACTTTGGATATCTTTTGCAATCGTGAAGTGTAAAGATCACTGGGATAAAACCCTAATCTTACGCTTAAGCATAAAGCTTACGCGTAGAAATTCTTACGCTTAAGATTCATCTTACGCGTAGACTTAGTCCCACGATAAGGTAATCCCACGCCTAACTTTCACGCCTAACTTCATCGCTTACGCATAACTTTAGTCTTTTTCCTGCCACGGCGTAAGCTAAATCCTACGCGTAACTATTCTTGTTACGCGTAACTTTTGGTGTTTTTACGCATAAGTGCTACTTGGTTCTTGTCATTTCTACGCCTAAGGATACTTCATCAACAAAGGTTCATTCGACTACAAAGATCCATTCTTACTACACAAGTTTATCATCATGCCTCAACCACCATACTCTAACTATTTCCTCACACTTATAATCATCAACAACAACAACAATTAACTCCACAACATCAACAATGGAATCAACAACAAGCCATTTATCAACAACAATTTAATCAAGAACATACTCCACAACTTGGTGCAATTCCACAACCACAAATGGTTCAACCACAACCAAGCATTCAAGTTCAACCCTACACAACTGATTTCAATCAACATCCATCACGGACCACTATGAAGGAACCCACTTGGTTTGCTAAGATGTGTGAAGCTTTAAGCGACCAACAATCAATTCATGAAGCCGGATCACTTGATAGACCTCCAATGCTCACTCCAGAAACTACGATCAATGGGTGATAAGGTTCTTTAGGTTCGTGATCCAAGAAGCCACATGGAAAGTTCTTAAAGAAGGTTATCTTGAAGGTCCATTTGAGATGCCTACTCATCACTGCATCGGAGATCCAACTTCTGCTCCACCAAGAGATGAACAAACCAACATTGCTATCACAGCATTTTAAATCCTACGTAACTTCTACACTATGAAGTCGATGAACTTGCAATGGAATACATCCTCTTAGGATTACCAAACCCAATTCTTCGTAGTGTTGATGCTCAAAAGATCGCACAAAAGATGTGGGATCATATTCGTCTTCTTATGGAAGGATCGGTACTCAATCGGGAGGATTTGGAATCCAAAATTTACTTGGCTTATGAACACTTCATGATTGAACACGGAGAGACACTGAGTCATATCATCATCGATTTTCGACATCATCAATGATTTGGATAAACACAACATCATCATGCCAAGAATTGCGGTGAATACTAAGTTCTGAGTAGTCTTGGTCCGTAATGGGAGAAGTATGTCATTTTCTCCGTCAAGCGAAGAATATGCATCATTCTACTTATGGATTGTTGTACGATTACTTGAAGCCTCATGAGAAGGAAGTTGATCGGGAAAGGATTCTCCGTGCTCAAATTGCTAAACAATCACAACCGGACAATCAACAACTTGCCTTGTATGCTCAATGAATTATCCTCTCAACCAAAGAACTCAACCAACTCGCTTCCAACACACCTTCACAAAGAATAACCTCAACCTCAACAAAATCAATTGGTCCCATCAAACAACAATGCTCAAGCATATGTCGTTGAAGCTACCGAGAAATTGATCCATTCAAGCATTGCAACAAGGATTTGTGATGATTGCTAATGCTTTTGGTCGTTACACCAACAAATCCAACAATCGTATCCGCTCCTCATCTAACACACGGACTCAAGTCATGTGAACAATGGACGTGTTGAAGTTCGAATCGTGATTATGGTCGCCGATGGGCGGTGGTCAAGGGTTTAATGTGGGTAGGAATAACAAGAGCTCAAGTGGTGGAACAGGAAATGCTCGAATCGGTTAAATGGTCTTAGATGCTACAACCGCAATGCGAAGGACACTGGCTAATGCATGCCCAAAGCCAAGGACTAGGGGCGGTGCTTATTTCAAAGAGGCCTTACTTTTGGCTCTTAAGGATGAAGTCAGGATCTCTCACAAACAAAGAACAGAGCTTTATGGCGTATGCAGACTCGATGATGATACGGAGGACTTGCGAGGCTAATGCAAATGTTATGTTGATGGCTAATATGCATGAGCCGCACATGAGTGATTCAGGGCCCAGAGTGACATCGATGGCTTGTCTCGTGCACCGAACAAACCATCATCATATCTCGAACTAATATCTCCGCCATATCTCGAATCCCAAGACGGATCGACTGCTCAAAATGAGTCTTCTACATCTTCTTCGATGATTTTCAAGTTAACCTCAGTAGTTACATTTGACGATCAAGATGACCTTATGGTCCCCTTGATAATCAAATTGACTCCCTGGTCGTGATTGAGGATCTAAAGAATGATCATGTTGAGACTCACGTTGAACAAGATGATCCGTTGCCTCATCCGGATTTTGCTCGGTTAATTCAAGACCATAAAATCAAAATGGAGGAATGTTATGCATTAAATCACCCTTAAAACGTAAAATGCACTGTTAACCAAGGATTTTGAATGTTTACAAATGCAACTCAACTTTTCAAAACTCAAGAAAACGTGAAAAGGTTTTGAAGCGCTTTGCAAAATCTCATCAAAACGAAAAATATTTAGAGACGGATCGTGATCTAGCCGCCTCGAAGAATGCTTTGTTGTCCGAATTAGAACAATGAAACATGAACATAAAAAGCAAATTAACGCTCTCACCTTGGAAAATCAAAAGCTAAAAGTGAGTTGTTAAATTGTCAAAACAGCCTCTCATACAAAAAGCATTCAACGAATCGGGTAGATGACCTTCTTGAAATCCTCGACACCAAAACAAACTTAAAGAGTTTAAAACTATTGTTTACAAACATGGTGAATCCGTAATGACTATTGAAAAGTTTACCTTGAAACCCAATCCAAAAGGATATGGGAAAAATCTAGTCGATTACAAACCTAAGCTTTCACTAAAAACATTCAAACCAACTCAAGTTTCCAAAGTGCGTAATACAAAATTGATAATACTTGTCATGAGTGTTGTTGAATACCATCGTCAAGAGGAATTAGATGCGAAGACGAGAGTCGATCAAAATTAAAAATGTTGTTTACAACAAACCTTTAATTATAAAACGCGGTCACTTTCGGCCACACCAACGGAATCAACTAACACACCAAGGGTTATCATCAAAACTCCAGGTCTTCTCATTAATCCCAAAGCAGACTTTGCACAAACTTACGGTCCTTTACCTTCCATTAGCGAAGTAAACTCACAACTGAAAATCGAAAAATTCTTCGATATTTTGACATTTTCATGGTCGACCTCAAAATTTTACAACATGAGATAGAATATCGATCCGAAATCAAAGTTGAACATTTTCAATCGCCTCTGGCGAGAACAAAGAGACATTTTTCGGAAAAATCTTTTACCTAATGTTAAAACTTGAAAAGTTGTGCAATTGTGCGGGAAAAGGATTTTCATAAGAACTTGGGGTAATGAAAAACGCCGAGAAAACGAAACATCTATTACTAACACAAAACGCAAAAAGAAACTATTGAGAAAAGATGTTGATCGACTCTTGGAAGATGTTATCATCTTTGATATCCATAATGTTGTGCTATTCTATTCGCTGCCATATGCATCGATCGTATCTCTGCCGATATTGTTGAAAATGTTGCAACCGTTGAGAACACCGATAATGTGCTTCAGACGAGTCTTTAAAAGTGAAAATAAACGATTACACGGAAATTAACAATGCAAAACGTCGTCTTCATTGGTGTGAAAAGGTATTCACAACCATCAACTCGGTTTTCAAAGAAAATCGCTCAATTGAGTGCTAAATCTTCCGATCCTAAAATTGAGCAACCGGATGATCAAAACGTGTCTTTGAAAAGTCAAATCTCAAAATATGAACAAGAACTTTTAAAAGTTAAACAGAATATGGTGTCATATTTGATTTACTCAAAAGACTCGAGATGAAGCATCAAACGAACTTGATCACTATCTTGCTCACACTAGAGAAGTCATGAATTTTGCCGGTAATCTTACGCTCGAAAATCAAAATCGATTCACTCCATCTCTAAGTTACGGAAATGTTAGGAAAGTATGAACAACTCCCGCCATCGTGATTAAGAGATTATCACCAACACACTTAGTAATCGTGAACCTAGAATTCCCACCGCCAAATCACAAGTTGCTAATGTGTTTCCCTCACTTGAAACAGAATAGTTGCATCTTTTCCAAAAGTCCGCACTTCAACGCCTAGAGCACTCAAACGAAGAATAGGAAGTTGCGACTAAGAAAAGATCAATAAGGAATGCTAAAGTAGAACAACACCCTAGGACTCGAATAAAACTCATGTTACTTCCACTATAGATGTCAAGTCCCGCAAATGTAATAGAAATAGTGATGTAACGAATGCTAAACCGTTAAGTACCTTTGATATTCATCGATGCACCTTGTGATATTTGTCAAAAGAGTATGAATTCGATTGTCATGACAAATGTGTTGCTAAAGCTATAATCTCTAGATTACGGAATCCTAAGAATCGAATACCTCTAGGCCCACTAATCTTTCTAAGTCCGTGCTTGGTAAACCACCTTCTTTAGATTCTAAGGCAACCATTGCTATCACAAAGAGCTCCCACTACACCTCCTAAGAATGTAGTATCATCTAGTGCTTTCACTAAGACTAAAGCAAAAAGTAGTTATAGATGGCGAAATGGATATATAACACACTAGGATTCAAATGGATGCCTAAAATTATAAATGTGTGTATGTCTAACATATTCGCTTGAACCCTCTCACATTTCGGGTTCCACATCTACTTATTCCATCCGTGTCGCCTGTGTAATGCGGTGATACTGATCATTCTGATTGTTGATAGCGGATGTTCCCGACATGACAGCAATCTTAAACCGCTATCAAACTTTATTGCAAAGTTCATTGGCACCGCCGATTCGAACGATCACTCGCGCCCATCATGGGCTACGGAGATTATGTTAATGGGAACATCGAAATCAAAGCGGGGTTTACTATGTGGAAGGCCTCGGTCACAACTCTGTTTGATGGGTCAATTTTGTGATGGAGATTTGGAGGTTGCTAGGGGAGAAAACTTGTTTCATTCTGTGATCTACAAGGAAACGATCTTATGTCCGCTCGCGTAATTCCGCCTCTACACTATCTCTATGCAAGACATGGTTGCTTCCTCTCTATTTGCTTACTTTCAAAGGCAACATCTACAAAATCTCGGCTATGGCAATCGTCGTCTCTCACATCTAAACTTTCAAACCATCACCAACCTTGCTCGACACAAACTAGTTGAAGGACTCCCACGATTCCGGTATTCAAAAGATCACCTTTGCTCACCGTGAACAAGGGAAAAGCACTCGTGCTCATTTTCCTTCAAAGGTGGAACACAGCTCTCAAAGATGTGCTTCATCTTCTTCACATGGATTTGTGTGGCCCCATGCGCGTGCAAACGATAAATGGCAAACGCTACATCTTAGTAATCCTTGATGACTACTCTCGATGGACTTGGGTCTACTTTCTTCGTAGCAAAGACCAAGCTCCACAAATGATCATCACCTTTCTCACAAAGATATGTGTTCAACTCCGCAACACCGCCGTAATCATCGTAATGCATAAAGGAACCAATTTGTTAACAAAACCCTTCGTGAATTTTATGAGAAAGTGGAATTCAACATCAAACATCCATTGCACTGGACACTGAACAAAACGGAGTTGTTGAAAGACGAAACCGAACGTTAGTGGGCCGCAAGAACAATGTTAATCAATGCTAAACTTCCAGACACTTATGGGCGGGCTTATTCATCGCATGCTATACTCAAAACCGCTCCATGATCACAAAACGCCACAACAAAACACCTTTTGAGCTTGTCCACAACTATAAACCGAACCTCAAACACTTTCATGTATTTGGATCCTTTCCTATCCAAATAATGATCGTGATGATTTTGGAAAGCTAAAAGCCAAAGTCGATATTGGAGTCTTTATTGATATCGTGACAATTCTAAAGGTTTCAATCTGGAATCGTCGAACTAAGGAGGTTATGGAAACGATTCATGCTCATTTCGATGAACTCACGGAAATGGCTTCGAGTATAATGACTTAGAACCCGTCACAACCGCTTAAACTTCCTCAACCCCATCATCACCAAGAAAGCCCTCACTAACTCACACAACAAATGGAAAGGTTATTTGCTCCTCCGCTCGTGGACGATATTGATGAACGTGCTCTCGTGTATCCATTTGCTTCACCGCACAACCCGATAATATTCCTATACCGATACACTGCTACAACAACCATCGTTGAAGATGCACCTACACCGCTTGACTCCAACACAACAGCTTGAACACACCGCTTCCAACAATGATGAACCAAATGATGATATTCTCGAATGAAGTACCCCACCGCAGATTTTGATCCAAATCGTTCTTCAACCCGCTTGCTAATGAGATCGCCGCACGGATGTCGCGGAATCTTCAACAAACCATTTGAATCCTCGTAACTGCACAATGTATACCAACATCAACCTCTACACATAGATGGACAAAAGACCATCCTCGGCTAACATTATTGGCAACCCAAATCAACCGGTCGTTACAAGACAACGCTCTTCACACGACGGTGAACATTGCATTTATGCACTCACCGTCCGCCAATCGAACCTAAAAACATTAAGGATGCAATGACAAAAGACAATGGATTGAATCCATGCAGAAGAACTCAACCAATTCAAACGTCTTGAAGTATGGGACGGTTGAAAGACCAACGGTCTACGCCATTGGTCTAAAATGGATTTGGAAAACAAATTGATGTCAAGGAAATGTTATCCAAACAAGTCACGGCTAGTTGCTAAGGGTTATCGTCGTGAAGAAGGATAGAATTTGAAGAATCTTTTGCTCGAGTTGCTCGCCTTGAGGTCGTTTCGGATATTTCTGCGTTCATGCTCATATGAACATGACGGTTCATCGATGGATGTCAAACGGCGTTTCTAAATGGACAACTTAAAGAAACGGTCTATGTCGACAAACCGATGGATTCGTTGATCCCGAGTTCCCGAACCATGTCTACAAACCGAACAAAGCTCTTTATGGTCACAAACAAGCCCCTCGGGCCCGGTACGATAAGCTATCATCTTTCCTCATTGCCAATAATTTCACCAAAGGCTCGGTTGACCCAACTCTTTTTATACAATATCACGGGCACACATCTTAATTGTTCAAATTTACGTGGATGACATCATTTTGGGTCAACACATAAAAGTTTTCAATCGCTTTTGCAAAACTCATGAAGAAAAATTTTGAAATGTCCATGATGGGTGAACTTACGTTCTTTCTAGGACCGCAAGTTCATCAATCACCCGTGGTATTTTTCTCGAGTCATCCAAATATGCCCTTGAATTGTTAAACAAATTTGGAATGAATACTGTGATACTTATGCCACACCAATGGCTCATACCAAGAAATTAGATCTTTGATTTACATGGGAAATTGGTTGACCCTACCAAATACCAAGTATTATTGGGTCACTCATGTATCTAACGACTAGCGGACCGACATTGTCTTTGCCGTTTATCTATGCTCCCGTTATCGATCGCGACCAACTGAAACCCACCTCTCGAGGCTAAAAGAATCCTCCGATACATCAAGGGAACCATTAATTTGGGGATCCGGTATCAAGGATTCTCGGTTTTGAACTAATCGCTTTTTGACGCCGATCACGCAGGATGCCTAGACTCAAGGAAAAGTACTTGAGAGCACTACAATTTCTCGGTGACAAACCGGTGTCTTGGCAATCAAAAGCAGGATTGTACATCATTGTCATATCAATCGAAGGAATATGTAGCCATGTCGGTGTTGTGCTCAAGTCATATGGATGAGAACACAACTCAAAGACTATGGTTACGTATTCGACGAATCCGATGTCTCATGACAATCGGAGTGCCATTGCAATCTCGTGCAACCCGATTCGGACTCGAAATCAAAGCACATCGATCCACGCTTATCATTTCATCAAGGATCATGTGGAGCGGTGCCGTTGAGTTATATTTTGTGGGTACGAATACCAATTGGCGATCTTCTCACAAAAGCCTTGCCTCCCGCTAGGTTTAATGAGTTGGTCCACCGAATTGGTATGAGGTGTTTGACTCAAGAGGAACTGGATGACCTCTTAAACCGCCTTAAAACCCATCAAACACCAAAACATCTTTTGTAAATAAATAAAATCTTTCAAAACAAAATACAAAATATAAAATCGATAAAACAACAAAATATTCTTCTCATCTATTTTCTTTCACATGGCAAGTACAGTTCTTCCGTCAACACTTGCATCTCTCAAATTTCGTATTTTTCCGATCAAGTGTTGAGGGGAGAAATTTATCGCTTAACCGTTTCAAAACATAAGTGTACTTGCATGTTTTCACATCTCGGTTGTTTCGTTATACATATGATGGTGGACTTTCTGGCTCAATGACACTCCTCGGACTAATATTCTTAAACCGTTTAAATTTATCAAGCCGAGGGGAGTGTCGTCATGATTTTCTTAAAAATCTTTGTTTGGTAACCTAAATGAAAGTTAAAGGCTTTGGTTGAAAAAGGAAAAGGTGGAGGGACCGAAACTGTCATAATCCGAAAGTATTTTTCAATAAAATACCCCACCTACCATTTAACCATTTATTGCTAAAAGATATTCAAATCCTACGCCTAAAATCGTTCAAGAATTGCGTGTCTCGGATCTTCATTTTGTAAGTGTTTGTGTGTTAATAACAAGATTACAAACAATGGTTTTAAACCATTTTGAAAGTTAACGGCTGATTTTTAACCTATGGGTGATTTTGTGTTCTCTGCCAGATGCGTATGAACACATAATCTTGTTTATGTGTTTGAAGTGAAAAAGTATTGTGCCAAAATGATTTAACATCATCCATAATACTTTTTTAAACATCAAAATGCACCTAGACACACGAATGAGATTTAGGGTTTATGCGTAGAATTGGGTTTTTTTCAAATGAGAAGGTTTTTGGTATAAAAGATAGTCATATAAGGTTGTTTTTAAGTTCAATTGAACACATGTAAACCCAGAAATCACCCAGAAACAACTATGATACTTAATTCAAATTAGGGTTCAAGTTCATATAAATTGGGTATTTTTATTCAAGGCTTATTTGATGTTAAAACTTGGATAAAACTACTTTATGGACTTCTTAGAACTACCGTAATCAATATGATGTTCATCCCATGGCTAAATCCCATACGCGTAAGTTTAGGGTTTAGACTACGCAGCGTATGTGGTTCTCACGCGTAATGTTTACATGGACTAGTATGTTGTTATCTGTGATAAATTGTTGTTTGTGTGAACATTGATGAGTTGATAACTTTATTTCGAGGCTTTGCTACGCAAACACTCGTAATCAAGGTCATAAGACTCTCTACGCATAAGGATTACCCTACGCGTAGTCATGTTATCGTAAAATAAAACCCACGCATAACTATTACGCGTAAGGTTCTCTGGTGGGACCACGCGTATCCTGTGAAGGATATGCGTGGCGAAGGACCTCACGATAAGGTCTACTCTTGCGAGTAAGCCTTACGCGTAAGGTTCTTATACGCTCACGCGTAAGCTCTACGCGTGGGTCCCCTTTTCCCACGCTGTAACATTTCTTCACGCCAGAAGATAGATCCCACGATAAGCTTTGATACGCCGTATGTCACGACTTCTGGCGAACTTTGTCAATCCTACGCTTAAGCCATTTTTTGACCTTCATTATGAATTGTTACGTGTACAAAACTTGTTAATAAACTTATCATAACGTCACGAATCCAATAATGTCACTAATAAACCAAAACGCTTGATATGTTGTGAACAATAAGTGATAACATGAACTTTAAAACTTAAAGTTAACTAACTCACGAAACATTTCACGGCGTCATTAGACTATTGGACATACAAGTGACTTAGGACTCAGAATAATCATTGACGTTGTACATTAAATAACTAGACAATAAGAACCATCGTTGACTAACATTATGTCTTTCGATATGTTGGTTCTTTTGGCTAATATTATTTCGAGATCACGACATGGTCGCCAACCAAACATGGATGCATCAAATGTTCTCTCCATTGTCGACATCTACCCTAATGGCTATCCAATGAAGATTGGAAAGAATAATCTCGAGTTGACTTCAAGACTCTCACTTGCTCGAGTCTTCATGCTTAATCGCTATTGACATTCGAGGACTCACCCATATCGTAACATGCTTACTCACTCGCAACCATTCCCGAGATCTACATCCAACAGCCTCGGAACACCATGGAAAGGGTCAAAGGAAGGATCACGCGATGACTACTCAATCACAAAAGAATCACCATCACACCGCAGACTTAAGGGTCGTTCTCTTAATTCTCAAGTCGAACCGCCCAAACTTTATGCCACTCCCATCAAGAGCTCACTCTCCAATTCTTAATCGATATCGGTTATGATGAGGCTACAGAGTAATCACCAAGCACTCTCACGTAGAGCTCAAGAGTATTCCTCAACCTTGAGAACACTCTACATGATTATCACCAAGTCCGCTTCGGTCGTGATAGCGGCTATGAGCATCCTAAGCTCATAGAACCGCAAATATTTTGGGCATTCACAACATGAAACACATCGCTATTGAAGCGATTTGGGATGACATGATGTCATTTCTCAACAAACTTGGCTCAAAGATTCCCTACATCGATATACCAAATTGTTGATCCAGAGCACTTGACTACATTCTCGATATTCCCAAGAGGCTCAATGACCCCGACAATCACGACATGTTGATCAACCTATTCGACCATCGAATGAAGGAATCGTCCACAAAGAAACAGGGCGCGGTGTTACCAGACACCGCTAATCAAGATGTCGAAAGCTCAAACGCACAAATGTATCCGAAGCAAGACAAGGCAAAGTTGGTCATCTTGACGAAAAATCTTCGAACTCCTACTGGAGAACTAGAAGAGGAAGTCTTTGAAGTGTTACAAGTTCTCGAGTCACAAAGGAAGTTTCCCAAACGAAACCCTCCGAGAAAACGGTTTGTTCCCGTGACAGAAGCTACTCCCATTCCTAAACCCAAACCTCGAACCAAACAACAACTTGAGGACGAAGTTCAAGATACAGACATGATGAGGAGGTTCACTTCTCAAACAACAAAGGATGTGTCCGACACTCCAAAAGTACGAAACCTCCAAGTCCTCAAGATGATAAGGGTAAAGGAAAGACTCCAGATTTGTACCTTATGATGCCGAAAGCTCGAAAGTGAAGGAGAACCACCGGAGACAAATTACGTAAAGAAATTGCATCAACTTAGGCATGAACACAAAGTCGAAAAATTTACAATGAGCAAATGGGTGGACCCGGAGGAACTAGTAGTGTCGCTTCCTCCGAACCATCTCCTAATGCGGTTAATCAACCCGACACAGAGCCGGTACCACCACCCTTTGCAACAAGAACAACCTGTGAAAGACACTATTGAGTTTGATAATCTTGAAACCGAGAAGGAGAAGAAGGATGAGAGTCCGACTATGACGATTTTCTTCGGATAGTCCGACACATACACGGATGGAAACGTCTCAACCGGAAGGACCCGTAGTCTCCTCACATCTCCTCTTCATCCGATTCTTCTTCACATTCATCTCAACCACCATCAACGAAATCAACAAAATCCTCATCCAACTGCGTGAAGAAACCAAAATCTTGGGTTTCTCAAGCTCATGAACGGATTCAAAAGTCATTAAGGAAGTCGAAGAAAACGCCTAACAAGAAGTCAATTTCTTTCGATCACATACAAATATATATATAGAGAACGAAAAGAGGAACAAGGAAAGGAAGTTTGTGCAGAATTCATGAAGAGTCATCGCCGAGCAACTAAACGAAATGATTGAAGGTTACACAAACAGTACCTTCGTGACAACGCTCCTAGACTTACACAGAGATGTTTACCGACAACTCTATCCAAACCTGTTGCACCGCCAAACAGCGCGATGAAGTCAACACCGATGTATGTCAAGATCAACCTGATCCCACAATCTTCTCGACGAATTAGTTGATCGACCGTCGCACAACCGCCTAAACGTTCAATGCTTGCCTCTCATGAAAGCAAACCGTTAGAAGCATTGCCGGCATTCCAACTTAATTTCGCATGCCGAGAAGAAGTCGAGAGGCCTAAACGTCATAGAGACGATGATGATCGGATCGATAAGACCGACGAGGCTAAACGTCAAAAGATGTCCGTGAATCCTCCTCGATGCCACCTCCTCCAAAACAAATTCTGCACAACAAAAGTCTTCCACCACGCGTCTTCAACTCGATAAACCTCGGGACGATTCCGAGTTACCACCCCGACTCGGCGGTGATCACTTGAGTATACGGGTGGTGACGATGAAGAGGTCCTCGAGCCCCAACAACAACCTCCTCTCCCAAACAAGTGAAGAAACCCGAATCATCATCAAGGCCTTCTAAAAGCAAGAAAAAGACGACTCACCGGATGTCGATCATGGCTAGATGACGATACAACCGCAGAATTTGCATGGTTCTCCACACTTGTTAACAACACTCCCTACCCCAAGAAGGTCAAGACTTGCAGACGGTAGTACACTTTGGAGCATGCAAAATCTTGCAAGAACGATTCCGTGTGAAGAAGATGACGAAATCCGAGTTGAAGCGCATCAAGAATGACGATTCTTCCGTTGAAAAACAATGGAAAGTGCAATCGAGGTTGAATATCACCTTGAAAACATTGCTCGAGCCATGTCTAACAACATGGATTGGCTCAACCCAAGCAAACATCGACTTCACTAAACGGAACAACCCTCCATACTACACCGATCGACCAAACCTCTACCAACAATCGCCAACCGTAAGAACCAAGGATTCCTTTCGGACATTTCTTCAACAAAGACCGGATTTTCTTCTCCATGGTGGCGATGGTTCACGAAATATGCTACATCTTTGACTCTTCCATTCCCAGCAAGCTAATTACTCAAACCGCATAGCTATCGAGGAACGTGACTCACTTGTTTTCCGACAACGCAAGCATATGACCAAGATGCATTGTATGGGATTCATCATTGGCCCGAACATCAAGAATCTACTACGTGTCAGCTCGGTTCGTAAGTCTCAACATGAAGTGTATAGCTCCAAGGACATCGTAGCCATCAAACACATTGATCTCAAGTCTAAGTGGGACTACACATTCTTGAAGAATATCATAGTCAAACGACAAGATGAACAGGACTATGAATTCTCGAGAGGTCGACTTTGAGAACTTGTCCCTCAACGACATCAAGACTTGTACCTTGCCAAAGTGCAGTGGTCGTATGCGACAATTCTCAACCAAGTTCAACGTGAATTTATCAAGTCGGTTCTCATCTTCATTAGACGATTGTGATCAAAGAACGGTCGAAGATATCCGGATGGTCATGAATCATATCGTAAACGTAAACTTCACTCCACCACGCCTAGATCTTCCCGACATCAACCACCACACAACTCACGCCATCGCCGAAACCTTTCGGCATTGTTTACCGCAGTGAACTTCGCAGAAATCGCTTAATGGCGTGTAGTGAGCTCCACAAATTCGGGATCATACCTTGAAGATGGTTAGGGATGGATTGGCGCATGATTGAAGGATATACGTCTCAAGGTTGGGAATCCTAAGCTACGGAACTCTCGTGACGTGAGGAATGTGAGGCGATCATCACTATGATTGATGAACGGTTGTTCGGCGGATCGCCTGGGGCGCACTGAGAGCTATGTTGGTGGTAGACCCAGATAAACATCACCGGCTTTCAACGCCTGCGCGCACTTCGGGAACATCACCGCACTTCGGTACCCTTGAATTGTTTCCTTCATATGATTTTGGATGCATGATTATATATGTGAATGGCTTGTGCACACATAATGATGTACAACCCGTGATCACAAGAAAGGACCCCGTGGTACGCTTGCCACAATCCTTATAAAAGGAGCGAAAGCTTCTATTTTTGAGTAAACCTATCAAACCTTTCATTTTTCAAGGTTTTGCTCAAAAGACAAGTACTTCCCCATAAGTTTTTCAAAAACCTCAACCGCTTATATCACTAATCGAGGGGAGTATTTGACTTAAAACTTTGTTCACAAATTGTTCACAGCTGGTCACTCTTCCCGCAACACTCAAATGGTCATATTTATTCTCAACCGCATAAAAATAACATTTTATATGCCATTTTGAGGGGAGAAAATTGTGTGATAAGAAATATGTTTTGTAAAGCAACATGTGCAAGCCCTTGGCTTTCTCGTGCAAAGACTTAACCAATGAATTGACGATCCTTAACCGTCGCAACTCGAAAAGACTTGTCCCGGACGGGTAATAATTTCAAGCTAGTTCGCTAGTGATGTAAACGTGTCTCGCAGCGACTTGTCCGAGTAGAAAGTACCATTCGAGAAGCTCTTGATAGACATGAAATCGACGGGTATGACAACCTTCGAGGTTTGTCTACACCTTCAAGGTAGTTATTAGAGCTAGTTGTCACCTAAAAGTCGACAATGTAACTCTTTAACTATTCAACGTAACCGTGTCTCATGGAGATTGTCTATCTTTAGTGGATCAATTCATAAAGTGCGCTTTTTCCTCACCGCGCTTAACCATCAAAACTATTAAGCACATGTGGGGGAGATGATTTATGCAAAACTTATCTCTCATCGTGGTTCAAACATGTCTTTCATTTACAAACCCTTTGAGAGATATTTAACTTACAAAGGTTATAATGGCAAACATAGGATTAGTCATGGAGTTATAAGGTGACTAAGGTTAGGAATAACTGTCCTATGATCCGCCAGAGCGGAGGATCTACCAAGGACACTACCATTAGTTAGTGTTAGAAATCCTTAGGAAAGATTGCAAAAAGGAGAAAATGAGAATCGGAGAAAGAAGGAGTCAAGAATCAAAAGAAATGTAAAGAAAAGGGTGAAAAGAAATAGCCTCCGATTATTCAACTTAGAGGCGGAATCGGTTCAATTCATATGCTACTTGGGTTGTCACTTAGTGACACCAGTATTGAAGATTAAAAGTCGTCATGGACCCAAAGGACGCATGCACTAAACCTTCTTAGCCACTCAAGTTTCTCTCAATGTAAACTTGTTTCATTCTCAGGGGAACCCTACATAACCTATTGGCTTTCTCTAGAGATCACCGGTATTGAAGAAGGAGACCTCTCCCTAGTCTCCGCTCAGAAAACCAAAACGCACTATTGAGTCTAGAGCCACGAGATTCATCAAAAGATCTCTTAGAACATGATTGGTGCTAAACAAATAAGTCTACTAAAACCGCTCAAACACTAATGCAATGAAGTCCGGGAGAGTATAATGTTTCCCAGTCGTTAAGTCCCAACGAGCCGCGCGAGAATAGTCAAACGTTTAGTGATCGAGAAGATTTGAATGGATACGTAGATTTGATTTATGATTATAACTACGTAAATAGCCAACAAATTACAAATGGCTTAAATGCAAATTAAAGGAAATCTAAAAGATAAAATCTATTAAATAAACGCTATCACTATTATTAAAATGATGTTTTGTTCTTTTGTTTTAATAAAACTTAATTAAAAACTACGCGACGTCTGAAAAAAAAAGTGAAACTAAAGCAATATTAACCCTAAAAATATGAAAATGATATTTTTACACACCTAATGATAAAAGAAACTTTTTAGAAAAAGAAAACTATTTTTATAACTAATTATCTAATTATTATTAATTAAAAACTATTTTTAACTATTTAATAATTACCTAAAATACAAAAAATTAGGAAATAAAGCTAGAAAAATAAAATTAAGACTTAGAAAAATCTAAAATATCAAACTAGAATTTTCAAAACTATTTTTGTATTTTTCTGAATATTTTTCTATTTTTTATGGATTTTAAACTATTAAAAACTAATTAAATTACTAAAAATTACCAAATAAACTATGAAAAATATGGAAAATTACTTTTTTACTTTTTATATTTATCTAAACCTAAGAAAATTGAAAACTTATTTTTTGAAGCTTTTCTTAATTTTTATATTAAAAGCTAATTAAAATGATTAAAACTAATTTAAATTAGGAAAAATAGCAAAACAACTTAGAAAAATCTGAAAATTACAGGAAAAGTCTAAAATGATATTGTGAATCTAGGAAAATAGAAAAACATGGGCTTATGTGTAGAAATTAAGAATCGATGTGGAAGTGCTTATTATTAAGCACTTCAAATAAGCCAAATGAGTACCAAAGGCTACCGACAAACATAGAAGCTATAATGTACTAAAAGTAACCAAATTCAACCATTTACAATAGCTTTTAATCTCGATAAGCTAATTACCAAGATTTGGCTTTGGTGAGATTTTTACTAAAACAAAGGTGAGGTCCTACTTTGAGCTTAAGCATAAGCCACCCAATAAGTCGAAACTTAAAACAGTATTGAAACCCGAAATAGACCTGGCCAAGTATCTTTAAACCCAATCTCAGACTATGGTGAGCTCTAATAAGCTTTGTGCATAAGCTTAAATAATCGAGAAAATCTCGATGAATGCCGACAATGGAAGCAGGGACTTAGGAGCCAAAAGATGAGCTTTTTAGAGCTTTTACAAAATTGTAAAATAATGATAAAATGATGACAAGAAAGGATACCAACTGAACTTTTGAAATGCCAAACCTCACCGAGATTGGCTCGAAATAAGATCATGAAAATCCTCCTTATCGAGCTTAAATCCACTTTTTAGCTTTTGACTTTTGACATGAATTTGAAAGGTTGACTTTATTGAACTTTACCACCGATTTTAACAAATCGATATTGATGTTATGTGATGTAACAAGACTAATACAAGCTATGTTATTGAATTCTAAACACAAGTCAAGGATTTACAAATCCTTAATCACAACATTGAGCAATTAAAATGATTTTAGTGCAAGTTTGACTTGGTGGTGTTGCAGCACAATTTTGAGACATCTATGAGTATATATGGACTTAACTAACATGAACCAACATATATTGAACACCGAATGCACCCTTGAGGCGATTAAGACCTAGATCCAAACACCTTTTATAAGCCGATAAGCACTTTTAATGAGGCTAACTGTTGCACCAACTGGTTTCAATGATCAAACTAACTTATATAGACCTAAACACATCTGATTAAACATGTATGAGCTTGTTTATTCTAAAAATTCAGATTATGCAAAATAGAACTTAAAATGACTTACAATTAGTCCAAACCACAATGGCTAGCAAATTAAGAACCATGAACCACTACCCTATCAATTCCAACCCAAATACACAAAATCAACCCATTTCAAACTCTGAACCATCCCAAATCCTTCTGCATCAATATTTTACTCCATCTTTGACTTTTGTTGACCAAGGATCATAATGAGTTGAAACTTGAATGTTAGCTTGTACACAGCTATGCTAAGCTCATTTAAGCTCAATGAAACTGATAAATGAGCTTATTGAAGCTTTTGAATGAGATTCTGACTTTGAAAATTTCAACAGTAATGCAAATTTTTGGAAACAGATAAAGACTTGGAATTAGAGTTTAAAACTTGATAAACCGCAATAATCACTGAGTTTAATACTTGGAAACAAAACTTACTGACTTTAAGATTAATCTAATACATTAATAATAAAACGACATAAAGAAATTTTAAAACTAAAACTACTTTCTTCTCTTTGCTCTTCTTCTTTTTATGCTCCAAAATTGCTCCACGTGGCCTTCGAGTGCAATCCCACCTCTCAATTCAACCAATGGGATTGTTTTGAGTGAGATAGCCATTTTGGCGGAAATGCTAATTTGACTAGTTGACTCAAAAGTAGCACTAGGGGGTGGCATTTAATGTGGAGGTAAGGGTAGTGAGTATGATGAGGATGAGGAAAGGTGATGGAAAAGGTGGAAATGATGCCCGAGTTGCAGAGATCAAGTGGGAAGAAGATAAGGTGCAGGGGCGCCTTTTTTTTTTTTGACTTTGGTTTGACCAAGGGTCCAAAATGAAAGGAAGGGTCATTTGTTTAGGCAGGGTCAAAAGTTATTGTGATAGGTCCAAAATTAGTATAATAGGTTTAATTAATCAAGGACCTTTATGTAAATTCAAATTGTAGGGACCTGCTCGCTAAATCATCAAACTTGTTCCAAGGGCTGAAAATGACAAGCTTCAAAAGTATAGGGACCAAAATTGCCATTTTGCAATTTTCCGTGGGCTAATTTTGCCAATTTTCAAACTTGGAGGACCATTTTGTAATTTTCTCAAACTTTTGATATTTTTCACCAAAGGACTAAATTTGATAACTTATGATTTAAAAGGACCTTTGGTGACTTTTCTTTTGAAATTTTGACTCAAGGACCTATTTTTGACAACTTTAGAAACTTGGGGACTAAACCGCAATTTTGCAAATTTGATATGTTTTTCATCCGATTTTGATATTTTGCATTTAAAACACATAAAACACCGATTTGTGATATTTTGATCATTTTGATGTGTTTCGAGTGTTTTCGATGATTTTGCGCTTTATATTGTACAAAATGATGAGTATTTACACACTCATCAATCCCCACATCGAGATATTGCTAGTCCCTAGCAATGATTTGAGAAAACATAATGGATTTTAATCTCTTTACCAAAAGCCATTACTCGAGTAGCCAAATGTTTCAGTTCAAGTAAGAACCATGGTACACCGATAACCATGTGATTTTGAGCAAACCACCGACTTTCAACGGATTTGATTTGTCTTTACCGTAAGCCGTACCCTTCTTGGACTAGCCAACTCTTAGATAAATTATCAATATTATCTTTGGTGAGCTGATTACCAATTATGGTTTTCCATCGCCTTTACCACAAGCCATAAACTTGCGGGCTAGCCAACTCTTCACTTTTAAGGATATGGTGAGTGAATACCATACAATTTTGGGCAAATTGCAAGCCATCAACGGTTTGAGATATCTTTACCAAGAGCCGTTTGCTCTGGATTAGCCAATCCTTTTGTCTTACGTAGACATGGCGGATCGATAACCAAATGAGTAAGTGTAAAACACTTACTCCAAAAAAAAATTTTGGCCAAAAGCGGGAATTAGGCGGTATAATTACATGATAAAATTCATGAGAATTCCCCACACTTAGAAATGAATATTGCCTCAATATTCAAAGTACCGGCGGTTATGCCGAAACAAAGAACGTAAAAGGGAAATACTACGGCCATTATTTAGAAAGATTTTTTTTTTTTTTTTTTTTTTTTTGTGGTTATATATACAACATGTGGGCAACTCCCCACACTAGGGTGGTACACACGGTGAAAACCCATGTTTAGCTATCGTTTTTGATTACCGAGTCGCTAGCTTGACTCGACCCAATTCATTTGTTCTTGGGGAAAGTAACGTGGAAAACCAATCTCGCCGGACTTTCGCTCACGGTGTTAACAAACATATGAACATCGAAAGTTCCACACCGACGAGACACAACCGCGGTATTGTTAATAGTAAAACTATTAAGAATGATACCGGGTCAAAGATGGTGTCCTCATTCCCGAAAGAGAAAAGGAAAGAGCAACCACACCATCTGTGAAGAATGGAACAAAGATATGCATGACAATGCAAGTCCATTCCTCATCGAAAAGAAGCAAATCACCATTTTGACATTTTAAGCTTAAATTTGAAGCTTATATGGTGATTGTCGATAAGATGTCCGGGAGGAGGGTGGGAAATGGTTCTTCAATCAATGTACTTTCCGTAAAAGGATGTCTCCTCCGGATCCAAGTAAGTGTTATCAATTCTCGAGGAATTGACTCATCACTAAGAAATGCATCGACTTCATTCCAAAATTGTCATCTTCCTCATCGTGAGTGAAGGAAGGGATGGAAGAGTCGGAATAAGACTGGAAGATGATGGATCATTTTGAGCAATTCATCAATGGGAAGAATGTCTCCCATTGGATCACAAACATCATCATCCAATTCGGATGAAATGAAAGAGAGTTTGGTTTCATCCACGAGTTAACAAACTCGATGCGACAAACCGATTCGGAGGTGGGACAAGTGGTGTGCTCTTAGAGCTAGCGCTTCCACCACTTCCGATGAAATCTCCGAATCTAGATCATCATCATCATCAAGAACACTCTTGACTTCCCCAGTACGACTTTCAAACCATTTGTTTGAACCGGGGTGATTTTCAAAGCTTTGAGCTCAAAGACGCTTTTGAAAACTCCTCTTAACCGTGAAATTTGAGAGTGTTGCATTGAATCTTTCGATTTTTGATCAATTGTGGCAACACTGCTTTTGTACAGAGGTTTGGAGTTCGGTTGATATTCAACGTGAGCTCTTCATTGTCAACCCGTATGGTCAACTCTTCAACAACACATCAATCGAGCACGACTGCTTCTCAAGAAAGCTCTCCCAAGATGAGGGAACTCTAGAATCGCATCAAGTCTACTACAACAAAGTCGGTGGGAAAGTGAAACTTTCCCACTTTCATCACAACATCCTCGGCTATCCCAAGTGGACGAGTTATGGTACGATCCGCTAGCTCGAGTGTCATACAAGTGGATGAAAGTTTAGGAAGAGACAGCTTTCTTCCATCCGAGAGTGGCATGAGGTTAATGCTAGCGCCAAGATCGGCCAAGGCGGAGCATTGAACCATCCCCAAGAAATCACACGGATTAGAAATCGCCGGGTCTTCAAGCTTTGGGAAGCTTCTTAAGAAGGACCACGAGCATTGCTCATTTAGGGAGTTTTAGCCATCTCGATACCTTGTCTTTGTTGGTCAAGAAGCCTTTAAGCGTGGATGCAAATTTAGGCATAAGAACGAGAGCATCAACGAAGCTTATATCAAAGTGAAGCTCATTGAAGATTTGGAAAAATTTTCCATTTGCTCTTTGTTTTGTCTTTTGCTTCTCATCATTCATTCTTGATGGGTAAGGAAGTCGACTAGACTTTTGAGCCGGGATGGAAGTGTTTTCGGCTCGAATGTGTCTTCGAACTCGGGTTCCGGACTTAAAGGTTGGACTACCAAGGTTGGACGTGTCTTGATACCGTGGGCTTGAATAATGCACCTTGTCCGTTGTCTCCTTGGTAACTTGACTAATTGCCACGGGAGGAGGGGCATAGGAGTCGAAGGTCCATTGTGCGTCTTACCACTACGAGTGGTGACGGCTTTCAACTCGGCATTGGGATTAGTAATTGTATTGCTTGGGAGTCCTCCGTAAGATGATGAAGCTTGGTTCGTATTCATGTTCATGAAACCGCTCATCATATTCTTCAACTCATTTGTCTGCCGAGACATTGTGGTATCAATTTCCTTCTTCACCAACCTCATGTTATTGATCCGAGTTTGCATTGAACGATGCTTGACTCGGTAATTTTCATGAAGTCATTTGGTGGGGAGCATGAGAAGGTTGTTGATAATTATGCCGATTTGGAGCTTGGTAGGGTGGGTTGTGATTATTCCGTTTTGATTGAAATTTTGTCCTTGATTCGAACAAAGCGATTTTGATTGCCATGGTTTTGCACAGAGGAAAACCGGTGGTGTCATACCGCTAGGTGCAGTAGTGAGGATCGACCGTGGTCGGTATTGATTGTGGTTTACCGAAGCTACGGAGCTTGGTAAAAGGAAGCATCGGTTGCTTGACAATCATAATACGCGTGTGGACCACCACAAGTTTCACACACCTTGTTTACGGCTTTGATTGGTTCTCGGTTTATGAATCTCGCTTTTGATTTCCTTAACATCCTTAATCATACAACGGATGGCATCCGTTAGAGTCGCTATCGGAGCGGCTAACTCGTAAGAGTTATTAGGATGAAGAAGCGAGAGTGTTCGGAGTATTGACTTTGTTGCAGAAATAGGAACTTTCGATTTTGCTCGCAAATTTCAATCACATCTTTAGGCTTACGATTCAAGATATTTCCACTGCGGTGCATTCAAGGAATCTTGATCGTTACCATTCAACCCATTGTAAAAGATATTGATTTGTTGAAGCTCGTGAATCCATGGTGAGGGCATTTCCGAGGAGATCTTTGAATCTCTCCCACGCCTCTCCAAAGTTTTCATCGAAATTTTGACGAAATCCGAAATTTCATTTTTAGATTAGTCGCCTTTGATGGAGGAAAGAAATGATTGACAAACTTTTGAACAAGTTCCTCCCAAGTTTCGATGGATCGAGGGGTTCTTTTTCCACCAAATCCGGGCCGTCCCTCAGTGAGAATGGAAATAGCATCAACTTGATGACTTTCTCGTGGCACATCCTTGTAATTGATAGTTGAAGTCAACTTGTTAAACCAACGGATGTGTGCATACGGGTCTTCACGATCAAACCCGTGGAATTGATTTGTAGACACAAGTGTGATCAAATGTGTCTTCAATTCAAAGTGATCGAGTTGATTATCGGTAGAATGATGGCATCTCCATAACCCTCGGTGGGTGCACGGAGCATTTCCGCCATAGTACGCTAAATCGCCATTTGTTGTTTGAAATAGTACGAATCTCGGGTTCGACTATTTGGGCAAACGCGCTCACGAACGTCGTCTAGGAATGTCTGCTAGATCACGAAAAGGACTCAATGATCTAGAAGAACGAAAAGATGCACTAGAGTTAACTCTAAAGGATCTCGAGTTAAGGAGAGGAATTATGAAATTGGTGAAAATGGGGTAAGGAGAATCTTTTAGGTTTTCTCGGTTCAAACGTCGATATCACAACAAAATCAATTAACACAAGATCGAGGCAAAACAACGATGAACTTAACCAATAATCCAAGATGAATGGCTTTTTGAAAAAGGTACACCAATCACAAGGACACAAAGGCAAGTTTTAAATCTTTGGTTCGGGAACTTATTATGGTCGCACCCCAGCTAGGTAGTGCATCGCCTTGGTTTTCGGTGGTAATCTTTTAAGTTGTTTATTATTTAAGAAAACAGCGAATCTTTTGTATTTTTATATTTGATACATATATAGAAACAAAAGAAAAATATTTTTGTGTTTTATACGCTTTTAGTCATTTTTTGGGTTTTGGATTTTTATAGAAATATATATAGATATAGATAGATGGTATGAACAGAGAGTGAATATTCAAACTACTAATCTGCTAGAAGTAAGACTATTAGCATCGCTCCCGGCAATGCCAAAATTTGATTCACAAAAACCGTCAAGTTATCTCACGCAAGCAAGCCAAATCTAAAAGACTTAAAACCGCTTCAAACACTAATGCAATGAAGTCCGGAGAGTATAATGTTTCCCAGTCGTTAAGTCCCAACGAGCCGTGCGAGAATAGTCAAACGTTTAGTGATCGAGAAGATTTGAATGGATACAGAGATTTGATTTATGATTATAACTACAGAAATAGCCAACAAATTACAGCGGCTTAAATGCAAATTAAAGGAAATCTAAAAAGATAAAATCTATTAAATAAACGCTATCACTATTATTAAAATGATGTTTTTGTTCTTTTTGTTTTAATAAAACTTAATTAAAAACTACGTGACGTACAAAAAAAAAAATGAAACTAAAGCAATATTAACCCTGAAAATATGAAAATGATATTTTTACACACCTAATGATAAAAGAAACTTTTTAGAAAAAGAAAACTATTTTTATAACTAATTATCTAATTATTATTAATTAAAAACTATTTTTAACTATTTAATAATTACCTAAAATACAAAAAATTAGGAAATAAAGCTAGAAAAATAAAATTAAGACTTAGAAAATCTAAAATATCAAACTAGAATTTTCAAAACTATTTTTGTATTTTTCTCGAATATTTTCTATTTTTATGGATTTTAAACTATTAAAACTAATTAAATTACTAAAAATTACCAAATAAACTATGAAAAATATGGAAAATTACTTTTTTACTTTTTATATTTATCTAAACCTAAGAAAATTGAAAACTTATTTTTTGAAGCTTTTCTTAATTTTTATATTAAAAGCTAATTAAAATGATTAAAAACTAATTTAAATTAGGAAAATAGCAAAACAACTTAGAAAAATCTGAAAATTACAGGAAAAGTCTAAAATGATATTGTGAATCTAGGAAAAATAGAAAAACATGGGCTTATGTGTAGAAATTAAGAACTGATGTGGAAGTGCTTATTATTAAGCACTTCAAATAAGCCAAATGAGTACCAAAGGCTACCAGACAAACATAGAAGCTATAATGTACTAAAAGTAACCAAATTCAACCATTTACAATAGCTTTTAATCTCTGATAAGCTAATTACCAAGATTTGGCTTTGGTGAGATTTTTACTAAAACAGTGGTGAGGGTCCCTACTTTGAGCTTAAGCATAAGCCACCCAATAAGCTGAAACTTAAAAACAGGTATTGAAACCTGAAATAGACCTGGCCAAGTATCTTTAAACCCAATCTCAGACTATGGTGAGCTCTAATAAGCTTTGTGCATAAGCTTAAATAACTGAGAAAATCTCAGTGAATGCTGACAGTGAGCAGGGGACTTAGGAGCCAAAAGATGAGCTTTTTAGAGCTTTTACAAAAATTGTAAAATAATGATAAAATGATGACAAGAAAGGATACCAACTGAACTTTTTGAAATGCCAAACCTCACTGAGATTGGCTCAGAAATAAGATCATGAAAAATCCTCCTTATTGAGCTTAAATCCACTTTTTTAGCTTTTTGACTTTTGACATGAATTTGAAAGGTTGACTTTATTGAACTTTACCACTGATTTTAACACTGATATTGATGTTATGTGATGTAACAAGACTAATACAGGCTATGTTATTGAATTCTAAACACAAGTCAAGGATTTACAAATCCTTAATCACAACAGTTGAGCAGTTAAAATGATTTTAGTGCAAGTTTGACTTGGTGGTGTTGCAGGCACAATTTTGAGACATCTATGAGTATATATGGACTTAACTAACATGAACCAACATATATTGAACACTGAACAGACCCTTGAGGCAGATTAAGACCTAGATCCAAACACTCCTTTATAAGCAGATAAGCACTTTTAATGAGGCTAACTGTTGCACCAACTGGTTTCAATGATCAAACTAACTTATATAGACCTAAACACATCTGATTAAACATGTATGAGCTTGTTTATTCTAAAAATTCAGATTATGCAAAATAGAACTTAAAATGACTTACAATTAGTCCAAACCACAATGGCTAGCAAATTAAGAACCATGAACCACTACCCTATCAATTCCAACCCAAATACACAAAATCAACCCATTTCAAACTCGAACCATCCCAAATCCTTCTGCATCAATATTTTACTCCATCTTTGACTTTTGTTGACCAAGGATCATAATGAGTTGAAACTTGAATGTTAGCTTGTACACATCTATGCTAAGCTCATTTAAGCTCAATGAAACTGATAAATGAGCTTATTGAAGCTTTTGAATGAGATTCTGACTTTGAAAATTTCAACAGTAATGCAAATTTTGGAAACAGATAAAGACTTGGAATTAGAGTTTAAAACTTGATAAAACTGCAATAATCACTGAGTTTAATACTTGGAAACAAAACTTACGACTTTAAGATTAATCTAATACATTAATAATAAAACGACATAAAGAAATTTTAAAACTAAAAACTACTACTTCTCTCCTTCTCCTCTTCTTTTTTTATGCTCCAAAATTGCTCCACGTGGCTCTTAGATGCAATCCCACCTCAATTCAACCAATGGGAGATTTTGAGTGAGATAGCCATTTTGGCGGAAATGGAATTTGACTAGTTGACTCAAAAGTGCACTAGGGGGGTGGCATTTAATGTGGAGGTAAAAGTAGGTGGTATGATGAGGAGGAGGGTGGAAAAGTGATGGGAATGATGGGAATCGAGTTGCAGGAGAGCATCAGTGGTGGGGAAGAAGATAAGGAACATGTTGGCCGTTTTTTTTTTGACTTTATTTGACCAAGGGGTCAAAATGAAAGGAAGGGTCATTTGTTTAGGCAGGAGTCAAAAGTTTTGTGATAGGGTCCAAAATTAGTATAATAGGTTTAATTAATCAGGGACCTTTATGTAAATTCGAAATTGTAGGGACCTGTTCGCCAAATCATCAAACTTGTTCCAAGGGCTGAAAATGACAAGCTTCAAAAGTATAGGGACCAAAATTGCCATTTTGCAATTTTCAGGCTAATTTTGCCAATTTTCAAACTTGGAGGACCATTTGTGTAATTTTCTCAAACTTTTGATATTTTTCACCAAAGGACTAAATTTGATAACTTATGATTTTAAAAGGACCTTTGGTGACTTTACTTTTGAAATTTTGTGCTCTGTGGACCTGCTTTTGACAACTTTAGAAACTTGGGGACTAAACCGCAATTTTGCAAATTTGATATGTTTTTCATCCGATTTTGATATTTTGCATTTAAAACACATAAAACACCGATTTGTGATTTTTGATCATTTTGATATTTTGATCATTTGTACAAAAATGATGTGTTTCATTTAATCACTTGAGGTCTTCAATGATTTTCATATCGAGTGATTTTGTCGAGAACATTTATAGAGGTTCACATCCGTGACAAAAATGATGAGTATTTACACACTCATCACAAGAAAGAAGAATGCCGAAGATCGTCACGCCTACTATTACATCAACGCTTTCACCGTTTACATTCATATATACTTGAGGGAGATTGTTGGAATCACTCTAAACAAGATTTCAAGTATTTATATTTCATATGTAATAGGTAGCTTTGTTTTGGCCTTTATGTTTGTTTAAGGTCAAGCTTATGTAGAAGGCCCATAAGCTTGATCCAAGCCCAATAAGGAATAGGGAAGGAGAGGAGTGTTGCCTAGCTCCTCGCTTATAAATACATTGTAATAACCTTCATTCAAGGTCGGGTTGTTCAAGTTATTCTCTTTCACTACACTCTACGCATAATCGGTCAAGTATACTTGTGTGTGTGTGTTTGGCTTACTTGTTCAATCGCCTTATCTCTTTCTATATAAGCTTGTGTGGTAAAACTAGTGACCTAACAGGTTTTTACTACGTTCTTGATCCCTTCAAGAGTTTGTCAGGTGGTCTTTCTAATGGTTCAAACTAGAAGTCTTAAGCTCTTACGGTTTGGTCGCAATGATTTCCCAAAGTAGAGGGGTTAGGTGCCTTTTGTTGGTTTTGGGCGATACAGGAGGCCAACGAGGGCGATTTTACACGAGGTGCTAGTGTTTCTACAACGATTTGACCCTTTAAACACTTTGTCAGTAAGCTTTTCTAAATGGTATAGGTCTCATGTCTTAGTTGTCTTTGATTAGAAAGATACAAGTCCATGAACATGGCTACTTGGCCACGACGCGTTTTAAGAAAATTTCAATTTTAACTCGTTAATTTTTACGGTGTCACCTAGGGACGTTGTAATATGTTTATTAACTCTTTTTAAGTCATTTCCCATCATCCTATAACTCCCACGACTCAATTTTTGAAAAGTGTACACAAGGCCTATTTATGAAAATTCCCGCGAGTCACCGTCTTTGTGGTTAATTATAAAAGAGAGTATAAGTGCTTTTAAAGACGTTATTGGGGCATTAAAATCTTTGCAGCGAGCCCTTTAAAACGGTGTAAACCTCATACTTTGAAACCCTTTAATTAGCAAAATATTAATTACGGAAAAGGCTACTTAGGCTATTCTTGCCATATTGCAATTTTCGTTTTTAAACCATAAAACTCTATATCTTTTGCATGCAACCTTTTGAAATGTTGTTTTACCCATTTCTAATATTTCTAAGATAGTTCCTAATCAAATTTATCAAAATCCCGTGTTTTCCCACATACCGTTGTAATAAGCTTTTGGTGTTTAGGACTTTTAGCCATAATGAAGGGTTGTTTTAAGCATGACGACTAGGCTTTTGAACCGTTTATGGAGCGTTTGGAATGTGCTAGGCGGTGTTTACAACGGTACTTTGGTTGACCATAATACCTTTAACATGATGTAAATAAATGGGGCGCAAGTAGGGGTGATGAAATTTTTTTGTAACATATATGTAATACTGTTGGAACTTTTATTAAATTATGACTTAGTTATGCATTTTCTAGACCCGTGCACCCAAGTTTTTGAAGAAAACGTCGTTCGGACAACTTTCGTGCTTTAACTTTTTCATGAAACGGACCGAAATGCCTCGTTTAGCGTGCCGACCGCTCGTCTACGTAAAGTTTCGGACAGATTTTTGGCAACTTCTTTAGACCATAACTTTTGACTCGTGTACTCGTTTTAGATGATTCAAATTGCTACGTTTTCTTTATAAAATCCTTTTTAACAGTATGCAATTGATATTAAAAGTTAAAACGAAATAGAATGAGTTTAATAGACTTACAAACTTGAGATTCGACTAGAGCTAGATTGGCTTTCAAATGGAACAAGACTCTTTTCTTCCTCACAACTTCAGAATTTTAGTAAGTGTGAGTATATTTGAGTGTGGGTGTAGGATAACAAGTGAGGGATGGAGTGAATGGGAGTAAGATGGTGTTTATTTATAGGCAAATGAATTAGGGACAAGGTGATGTGTTCACAAGATGTCCATTTGGTTTGAATGGTTCTAAAAAGAGACACTCCCTTGTGATACTTGTTCTATTTTCTAGCCACAAGGGTGGAAGGTATGGGAAACAAAGTGATGTGTTCCATTGGAGGTTGTAAAGGTTCATGTGGTTATGGGGAAAGTGGTGTATGGTGTACAAAAATTAGCCAAGAGTTTTGTCCAACATTTTTGACCATGGTAAAAATATCAAGGTAAAAGAGGTGATGTGTTAATCTAATGTGCAAGTAACTAATTGTGGTTAGGGTAATTACATGTAACATGTAGGGAACTAAGTGGTAATTATCTAGTTCAATTCTAACCATGGTAACAAGGGGGCGTTAAGCTCTAGAGGGTAGTACCTAGGGCTTAGTGTGTTGTACATGGAGTCTAGGTGAAGTAGTAACTTGGTTTTAGGACTTAGGTGAAGTTAGTTTATGTATATAAATTTAATCTTAGGTTAGTGTAGCTTATGTATATTAAATAAGTAACCTCTATGCATAGGATACTTGTACCACAAGCATTAGAGAGTTGTACATTATGTTTGAAAATTTAGGAAAGTCAATTTTAAGGGCTTGTGCAATATAGGTTTGTACCATGTGCTTTAAGGTAGGTACATTGAGGTTTATAATGTGATTTTATGTAAACATTAAGCTTTATGCATTAAGGACTTGTACCCATGCTTAAAAGACTTGTACTCTAGGTATAAAATGTTGTACTTTACTATTTATGAAAAATCGTAGCTATAATAAATTAGGGTTTCATGTAAACTCAAATAAATGGTTAACGTTTAACTTGAAAGTTTAATAATTGTACTTTAACGTAATAACGTAAAGTGGTAAATAAAAGTTAAAACTTTTATAGTTTTACATATAAAGATGTTTATTTTTATTTAAGATGTGAGTTTCATCACATTGGCTAGTTGTTGTGATCAAATAAAAGGAAATCGTTTCTTAAAAAAAATCGACGTGGAAAATGGATAAGTATACTTTCGTTAGAATATTATATTAGTTTAATACGAGGTGAAATTTACCTGGTTACGCCTCCCTCCTTAAATGGAATCTAGCCCGAGATTCACTCGGGTTGGTTACGGTGTGAGAAAAGTGTGGATATCAATGGGCGTTGATTACAAGGATGTGTATGAATAGTTATCTAGTTACGAAGTTTTGCTTTTGAAAGATTGTTTTAGGTAATCAGTGATGTCATCGCTTCCTTCATGACATGATTCTTCCTAAATTAGACATAGGTGATCGTGCTATGTATAATTGAGGACAAATGATGTGATGCTTGATTCATCAAAGTAGTATTATGTTTCTAAAGTTTTAGATGGTGTTCAATGTTTTGCTTTTATAAAATGGCGACCTAAAGAACTTTTCAAGGTACAAGAAATATCTACTCATATAATGATAGTATATAGGATGACAAGATATAAATTCACGGGTGGCGGCAAGAGAACTAAAATAGACAGAGTATATTCTATAATACATGAGGAAAACCTTATAGGATTGTTAGCCTAATCCTATTATAATAAAGAGGTATTGTTATAACTAGACGAAGGTTTGTGATTATCGTGGAGATAGTAAACATAGAGTTTTTATTAAATATAAGGGTACTTATCACAACTAGGTTATGAATTATGGAGGTCGTGAAAAAGTTTAGAGATGATTAAAACCTAATTACAATGTCTTAGGAAAATTATATAATAATCTCAAAAGTATAGAAGTAGGTACATGCTCGGATGGGTAAGCCGTAATGCCTTAAAATAGACATATGCAGATAAGTTTATTTATATAAAGTATTCAGAAGTATATGCATATGTATCAGTATACTAAAATGTAGCATAAATTACCTAGAAGTCACGTAATTAACTAGAGGATGAAAGGAACTAGGCGAAAGGATATAAAATCTTTCTTTGTAAAATAGTTATAGTTCTGACCTCAACTAGATCCGCTTTCTCTATAACTCGCAACTCGATACCAATCTGTAACACCCCACCTTCGTGATACGCAGCCGAATTCAAGCCGGTGTTACTTCATGGCTCAACCGTTAAATAATAGAAAACGAACTCTAATTGTGTCGTTTAAAAGATTTATCATTCGATTTATATAAATATCGAGTTTACAAAATAAGGTCCCAGTGGTTTTGACGTTTATTAAATAAGTTTTCGAATGATAATATAGCCTTCTTAGTATCCGTGCCCTTCCGGTGCCATCCTCGTAAATTATGAACCCGAGATAAACATGCTAAAAGTGTCAACACAAAGGTTGGTGAGTTCATAGAGTTTATGATTAAAACAGTTGAGTTCAGTAGTTTCGATTTTGAGTGATAATCGTAATAAATACAGATATCGATAAAATAAGTAGTGGCTACGCCATATACCCATAGTTCGTTTGTTTAGTAATCAATTGAACTCAAGTTTCAAGGTTACACTCGTTGTTTGATCGGTGCTAACAACAAGTCTAAAAGACTAAAAACTGCTCAAACACTAATGCAATTAAGATCAGAGGAGTATAGAGTCTCCCCGGGTCGTTATGTCCCAGCGAGCTATGCAATGGATCAATCTACGTTTAGTGATCGAGAAATTTGAACGAAAAAGGATATTGTGATTATTATAACTGAGGAAAATCCAACAAATTAAAAACGCCTTTAATGCAAATTAAAGAAAATTAAAAAGATAAAACCTATTAAATAAACGCTATCACTATATTTAAAGTGATGAACGTTTAAGACCTAAAACGTATGTTTAAATTAAAATCTACGCGACGTACAAAATAAAAAGTGAAACTTAATCAATATTAACCCTAAAAATATAAAAATGATGTTTTTATAAACCTAATGATAAAAGAAAATTTATAGAAAAAGAAAATTATTTTTTAAGACTAATTATCTAATTAAAAACTATTTTTAACTATTAAATATTAGCTAAAATACAAGAAATTATGAAACAAAGCTAGAAAATAAAATTTAGATTTAGAAAATCTAAAATATCAAAAGAAACTTTTTAAAACTATTTTCAGTATTTTTGTGATTATTTTTCTATTTTCTATGAATTTTAAACTATTAAAAACTAATTAAATCACTAAAATTACCAAATGAACTATGAAAAATATGGAAAATTACTTTTTGCCTTTTTATATTTATCTAAGTCTAATAAAATGAAAACTTATTTTTTGAACCTTTTCGAATTTTTGTATTAAATGCTATTTAAAAGTGCTAAAACTAATTAAAAATAAGAAAAATAGCAAAACAAATTATAAAAATCTGAAAATTTCAGGAAAAGTCTAAAATAATATTGAGAAGCTATGAAAATTGGAAAAACAGATGCTTGTTTGCAAGAAAATGAAACTGATGATTCAAGTGCTTATGAATAAGCACTAAAATAAGCTAAATGAGCCAAACAAGCTACCAACTGTTAAAAGAAGTTATAATAAGCTAAAATAACTAAAATAGAACAAGTTTTAACAAGCTAATACTACTGATTAACAAGATAACACAAATTTGGTGATTATGATATTGAGCTAAAACAGAAAATTGGAGTCAACTTGCAGGCCAGAAATAAGCAACCAAATAAGCTCTAAACTAAAAACCAATTATTGATATCTAAACTAGACCTAAGGAGCTACTTGTAACCAAAAGACCAGCCTTAGACAAGCTATAATAAGCTCAGGCAAGTCGCACAAGAATCGAGAAACCACTCGATGTTAATCGAGTTGGTGCAGGCGATGAGGCTCACTTTGAGCTTATGCCCAAGCTTATCCAAAAGCTTAAAGCAAAAAGATATTAGGTCTTAAAGACAACCAAGAGGACTACTTATAAACCAAAAATCAAACCTTGAAAAGCTTTTATGAAACCCGCAACCGCCGCACTATCTCGCATAAATCCACTTTTTTGACATTTGACTTTTGAAACAAATTTAAGAACTTTGACTTTTCCAACTTTAGATTCAATTTTAAGACCGAGATAGGTGTTAAATGATGTTATAAGCCTAATGCAAGTGATATTGATGATTTCCAAACACAAATTAATGAGTTGCAATACCTAAAACCCCAACAGCTGATGATGTGAAATGGATTCAAAGGCAATTTTGACTTATAGTGCTTGCAGCACCCAAGATGTTGATTCAATTGAGCTTAAATATATTTATTAAACACAATCCAATGATTTTAACCATCGAGTTGATCTCTCGAGACGAAAGATCATTAATCCAAACAACCCTTATCTTAACTGATATGCAACAAAACAGATTTAAATCATGATCCAACTTGTTATTATGATCAAACCAACTTACTATAACTGAGTTACTACTGTTTGACCAGGTTTTACAGGTTTAAACTACAAGAGCAGATTATGCACAAGAACATGAAAATCACTTACAATAGTCCACAACCACAATGGTTAGCCATAAACAACCAAAGGAACCTCTAACCTATCCAAACCCCTAACCTAGCTTAATATCAACCCACATCCATACTGCTTCACCCATTTCCATTTCCTTTGCCATTTTGACCTGTTTGACTTTCTTTGACCAAATTCCAAATATGCTTAAAACTAGAATTTAAGCTTGTAAAAGCTATTATAAACTTTTATAAGCTTATTAGAACCGATAAATGAGCTTTTGAAGCTTCAGTACACAAGATTTATACTTATAAAATTGCAACAATGGACATAAACAGATGATTATAACATTAAACCGAAATTGGTACTGGATTGAGTTTTAATACACTTAAATACTTTAAGTTAACATAATTTAACAAAGGTTACAAGTTTTACATCGAATTGAAAGGTTTTACATAAAACGACATAAGTACAAAATAAAAACTAGTAGACACCTCTATTGCTTCCTTTTGCTCCTTTTATAATCCCATCTCATTTTCTCTTACTTCGAACATTTCCAACAATCCTAGCCATTGGATGGCTAGGAAATAATCCGACGCTTAAACACATTTTGGCGCCAAATCTTCTTATAAGCCGTAGGGTTGATATGGTGGGTAAGGGTGCATTAATTGATCCTTGGATGTACGCCGAGAGGAGGGGGGACATGCGAGGTGAGAAGGAGGCTGGTCAGTGGTATTGGTGGGCGGGCATGGTGGGAGCAGCATAAGGTAGGGAAAGGTGGGAAAGAGGGTGACTTGGGGGTTTGACCGTTAGTTTGACCGATATTATATAGGGGTCCAAATTGCATATTGACAGGGGGTCAGTGATCTGACCAGGCCAAATGGGGAATAAGGGTTTAATATTCAAGGGGCCTAATGTGTAAATCTGAAAATCAAGGGATCTTTGCTGCCAATTCAGAAAAGTTAATCCAAGGACTGAAAATGACACTTTCAAAAAGTATAAGGACCAAACTTGCCATTTTGCCATTTTCCAGGGGCTAATTTTCAAACTTGGAGGACCATTTTGTAATTTTCTCAAAACTTTTTATATTTTTCACCAGAGGACTAAATTTGACAACTTATGATTTTAAAAGGACCTTTGGTGACTTTACTTTTGAAATTATGTACCAGGGACTGTTTTTGACAATTTTAGAAACTTGGGGGACTAAAACTGCAATTTTTGCAAATTTGATATGTTTTTCATCTGATTTTGATAATTTTGCATTTGAAACACATAAAACACTGATTTGTGATATTTTGATCATTTAGATGTGTTTCGAGTATTTTCGATGATTTTGCGCTTATTTTGTATAAAAATGATGAGTATTTACACACTCATCAATCCCCACATCGAGATATTGCTAGTCCCTAGCAATGATTTGAGAAAACATAATGGATTTTAAACTCTTACCAAAAGCCATTACTCGAGTAGCCAAATGTTTCAGTTCAAGTAAGAACCATGGTACACCGATAACCATGTGATTTTGAGCAAACCACCAACTTTCAACGGATTTGATTTTGTCTTTACGTAAGCCGCACCTTCCGGACTAGCCAACTCTTAGATAAATTATCGAATTATCTTTGGTGAGTCGATTACCAATTATGGTTTTTCCACGCCTTTACCACAAGCCATAACCTTGCGGCTAGCCAACTCATTATCTTTTGAGGATGATGGGAGTCGAGGAACCATACAATTTTGGGCAAATTGCAAGCCATATAAACGGATTTGATAAATCTTTACCAAGAGCCGCTTGCTCTGGATTAGCTAACTTTTGTCTTACGTATATGGCGATCGATAACTAGATGAGAAAGTGTAGAACACTTACTCCAAAAAAAAATTTTGGCCAAAAACGGGATTAGGTGGTATAATTACATGATAAAATTCGTGAGAATCCCCCACACTTAGAAATGAATATTTCCTCAATATTCAAAGTACCCATGGTTATGCCGAAACAAAGAACGTGAAAGGGAAATACTACGCCATTATTTAGAAAGAAGATTTTTTTTTTTTTTTTTTTGAAACATGTGGCAACCCCCACACTAGGGTGGTAGAAAGAGGTGAGAAGATGTAAATATGGGTGAAACCCATATGGCATGCTATCGTTTTTGATTACCGAGTCGCTAGCTTGACTCGATCCCGCATTCATTGGTTCATGGGGAAAGTTTGAAGATCCGGGACAACCATAGGAGGAATGTCCTCTCCAAAATAATGCTTCACCGATGACCATTCACTTTGAAATTAGGACCATCGGGTTGAGATAACTCAATGGTGCCATAAGGATAAACCTTAGCAATGGTAAATGGACCGCACCAACGGACTTGAGCTTTCCCGAGAAAATCTTCAATCTTGAGTTGAAAAGAAGGACTCGATCACCAACGTTGAAAACGCGGTTCTTGATTTTGAGTCATGATTCTTCTTTGTCTTTGTTTGTAGATCAAAGAGTTCTCGTAGGCTTGATCACGGAGTTCATTTAATTCATTCATTTGAACTTTCCTATGATCACCCGCCGTCTCGAATGTCGAAATTAGCATGCTTCAAGGCCCAAGATGCCTTGTGCTCGAGCTCAACCGAAGATGACATGCCTTCCGCACACCGCCTTGGCTGGAGTGCACCGATGGGTGTTTTGTAGGTCGCACGGAAGGCCCGTAGTGCATCATCTAACCTATCCGACCAAGAGGCACGGTTTTCGCCAACCGTCCTCTCCAAGATTCTTTTAATCCCTGTTAGAAACTTCCACTTGCCCACTTGTGGGTGTGATACGCAGAGATGTACGGTGAGTTACACCATACTTTTGCATGACTCTTGCAAATTGGTCATTGCAGAATGCGTACCACGATCACCGATGATGGCTCGTGGAGTTCCAAACCTAGCAAATAGAGATTTCAAGAATTTCACCACAACTCGGCATCGCTGGTGGGTAAAGCCTTAGCTTCAACCCATTTTGACAAGTAGTCAACGGCCACGAGTATGTACTTATTTCCGTGAGAAGAGGAATGGCCCCATAAAGTCAATGCCCCGATGTCAAAAATCTCACACACTTGAATGGCGCTTTTGCGGCATTTCATTCCTTTGTGAGATATTCCGTGACGCTGACAAGCGTCACGTGTTTTGACGAATTCATGGGCATCCTTATAGATCGCGAGCCAATAGAATCCCGAATCAAACACCTTCTCGCGGTGTAGTTGGGCTATGATGTCCCCAAGAGGTCCGAATGGCAAGCCTTGAGAATGTCAATGGCTTCCCGACCATACACACATCGCCGGATGACTTGATCCGCACAAATCTTAAACAAGTAGGGTCGCCCCGTAAATAATGTTTCACATCTTTGAAGAATTTATTTTCTCCGCTGGGACGACATCCCTTTCATAACAAAGTTACCCGCATGGTAATTTGCAAAGTCGGAAACCATGGGGTAGAAGAGTCTCCACGAAAAGAAACCATATTGAGTGTTTCGAGAGGAAACGTTTCATTAATTTCCTTTTCTCGAACACATTTTGATGAGGGTTCTCTAATCGGGAGAGATGATCGCCACCGTGTTCTCACCTCCTTTTTATCACGAATGATGATATCAAATTCTTGTAGGAGGAGAACCCAACTGAGCAATCTCGGCTTTGCATCTTGTTTTGCAAAGAGATATTTGAGGCCGAGTGATCCGTGATACACCACGCATTTGGTCAAGATAAGATATGGCGAAACTTTTCAAACGCATACACCATGCCTAATAATTCTTTTTCCGTAGTGGTGTAATGGGTCCGAGTTCACCATAGTTTTGCTCGCGTAGTGGATTGGCCGGAAATGTTTGGTTTCATGCTGCCCCAAGACCGCACCGATTGCAAAATCACTTGCATCGCACATAAGCTCGAAGGGTAAATCCCAATGGGCAACTAGAATGGGTGCTTCCGTAAGCTTTTTCTTAAGTGTTCAAAAGCTCGATGCACTCGGGAGAAGATGAAAGGAGCATCTTTTCGAGAAGATGGGTCATAGGCCGGCGATTTTTGAGAAATCTTGAATAAATCTACGATAAAACCCGCATGACCTAGAAAACTCTAACACATTTGACAAGAAGTGGGATGAGGTAGTTTAGCAATGACATCAACTTTTGCTCTATCAACCTCAATCCCATTCTTAGAAATCTTATGGCCGAGGACAATGCCCTCTTTGACCATAAAGTGGCTCTTCTCCCGCTTTAGACAGTAGATTGGTGTCTTCACACCTTTTAGCATTTTGTCTAAGTGGGAGAGACAAGTCTGAAATGAGTCCCCAATGACCGAGAAGTCATCCATAAACACCTCCATAGTTTCCGATCGTCGTGGAAAATGGCCATCATACAACGTTGGAACGCGCGAGCATTGCATAAGCCAAAAGGCATACGTCTCAGGGCAAACGTCCCGTATGGGCGTGTGAATGTAGTTTTCTCTTGATCCACGGATCAATGGGGATCTGAAGTAACCCGAGAAACCATCAAGGAAACAATAGTATTCGCTCCTCGCTAATCTCTCAAGCATCCGTCCATGAAGGGTAGAGAAAGTGGTCTTTACGGTGGCTTCGTTTAACTTACGATAGTCAATACACACACGCCACCCGTAACCAATCGAGTTGGAATTAACTCGCTTTCTTCATTCGTGACAACGATAATGCCACCCTTTTTGAACGCAATGAATTGGGCTAACCCAAGGACTATCGAGATCGGGTAGATCGGTAGGCATCAAGAAGTTTGAGAACCTCTTGTTTGATAACCTCGTGAATCTTAGGATTCACCCTTCTCTCGACTTTGACCGCTGGCTGAAGTCATCCTCCATTAAGATTTTGCGAGTACAAAACTCGTGGTTGATACCTTAATATCGGAGAGTTTCCAAGCAATTGCTTGCTTGTGTGACTTCAAGACCTTTATGAGAGCGCTTTTCCTCCTCGCTTAAGTCCTTAGCAATAATGACGGGTAATTTATCATCACCCTCCAAGAATGCATACTCGAGATGAGGAGGTCCTTAAGTTCAACCTCGGAAATTCTTCAAAGGATGATTGACCGATTTGATTTCAATCGTGATTTCTTTCTGAGGAGTGAAGATGATGGATCTTCATTAAGCAACCGCCAAGATAGAGAATATCCTCCGAATCATACACACCATCAATTCCAGCGGAATTGATTCATCAAGAGCCAAGAATTCATCGATCTCTTCCGAGGAAGTCACCTCCTCAAACGGAGTGAGAGAGGGAAGAGTCGGCAATGATAGGTTGAGGAGATGTGGTGGAATTGGAATTCTCACCACGTAATTATGAAGATAACCAAGAAACTCTTGAGTACTACTCAAGCAATGTCAATTAAATCGACTCGATTAATTGATTCAAGATCATAATTTGAGGAGTACCTCAAGTTTGATCGAGGTTAAAGGTAATGACTTCATTACCTACACGAGAGTGATCTCTTGCTCAAACACATCTATAAGAGCACGGCCCGTCCTCGTGAATCCCCACCAACAATGAGGGAAACTCGAGGATCAAGATCGAAATCAACGACCACAAAGTCACCGAAGTGGAACTTTCCTACTTTCAAAAACATCCTCGGCAATGCCAAGAGGACGCGAATAGAACGATCCGCAAGCTCAAGAGTCATGCGGTAGGAATAAGTTCCTAAGAGATAGTTTCTTCCACATCGAATATGGCATCGATTGATGCTTGCACCAAGATCGGCAAGTAAAGCATTCAATCATCCCGGAAAACACAAGGAAGAAGAAATTTTCCGGATCTCCTAGCTTCTGGGAAGCTTTTTAACAACACCGAGCAATTCTCATTCAAAGGAGTCTTAGCCATTTCAAACAAATTTTGTTTGTTGCTCAACATGTGTTTCGTAGTAGATGCAAATTTGGGCATCAACATGATGGCATCCGCATGCTTATGTCAAAGTGAAGTTCTTGGAAAATCAAAGAATTTTCCATCCGATGACTAGCTTTCTCATGAGCTTTGCTCATGTAACCGTGAGGATAAGGAAGAGAAGTTTTGGATTTAGGGTCAACAAGCTGGAGCTACAGGAGGTTCAAAACAACCCTTGATTCGACTTGGGTTTCGGACCACTGAGGTTGACTACCGAAGGTGGGACGTGTCTTGGTACCTCGTGGGCTTGAATAATGCACCTTGTCCGTTGTTTCCTTGGTAACTTGACTAAATGCCACAGGAGGAGGAGGCATTGGAGTCATAGGTCCATTGTGGTCGGGGTTCACTTTCCACTACCTTCGGGAGAGAAGAAGAAGAAGGTAGTAGGAATAGCGGGTCCAAAGATATGAAGCACCACTGGGTTGTGATCGCCTTTGCATCGCCTCTGATTAGCGATCGTATTGCTAGGTAGAGTACCGAGCCCGAGGGTCGATCATTTAAAGACTTCGATGTCGGAAATTTGGTGACCAACAACCGATTCATTTCCTCTCGATTTCATGAATTGTTTCAACAAATCATCGATGATGGGCCGATTGGAACAATGGCTTGATTTTGCACGGGAAATTCGCCTCTATTGTTAGGATTAGGGCCTTGATTTTGAAAATTCCTGGATTATTGCCATGATAATACCCTTGGTTGAAATTTCCGACTGGTTTCTATTGTAATTTCCTTGATGTTGGAAATTTTGATTCGATTTTGAAAACCGTTGTTTTGATTGAATTGACCTTGGTTTTGAAAACCTTGGTTTGGTCTGCTTTGATTCTCGATTACGGTTTTGATTTTGATTGAAACCGGAGGTCCAGTAGTGGTTAGGGAGGTGGTTCGGGTCTGCTGAGAGCACGATATTGATTGCCTCCTTGATTAGACATCCCGCCCACAAAGATTAGCTTTCAAGTGGGTTACCATCGGTGGCCATACAGCTTATAATAAGCATGGGGCCACCACAGTAACACAGACTTCCACTTTCTTAACTTCAGCAGGAGGTGAAGTTTGTGGAAAAGAGACTTTCTTCCGGTTGGAAAGAACCAAAGCTTGAATAGCTTCGTGAGTTTGTCAATCTTAGCATCGGTGCTAGACCGACTCACAGGCGATGAAGAAGAAGAAGGACCCACACCGACTTGGGAAACAACCGCTTGCTTCGTGCAAGGCGGACTTTAGACTTGTTTTCGATAATCGCTAAAGCTTCTTTACGCTTTGCTTAGGAAATTTCCTCCCATGGAGGAATTGAGAGAATCTTGATCGATTGACTCACTCCATTGTAGAAAGTGTTGAGTTGCATCAACTCGGAGAAACCGTGGTGAGGACACTTATGGCAATTCCTTGAAACGATCCCACGATTCATCAAGGATTCATCAAACTTACGAGTGAACTTGATGATTTCATTTTAAGACTCGGGTCTTGGAAGGTGGATAGAATTCATTCACAAATTTCTTCACCGATCTTCCCATGTCTCTATTGATTTAGGGGTTGTTTTCAAGCCAAACCGGCTTGCCCTCAAGAGAAAATGGGAACGTAAGAAGCTTAACAAACATCGTGGCGGACATTCTTATACTGATGGTAGATGCAATCTTGTTAAACCATCTTATATGAGCACGAGGATCATCCCGCCAAAACCGTAGAACCGATTTGAAGTTACAAGATTCAAGAACCGGTCTTGAGTTCAAAATTTTCACCACGATGGTCGGTATAACGATAGCATCTCCATACCCGCCGATGGGTGCCGGAGAAGCTCACATAGAATTTCATCCGCCATGACAATGGAGTAGTGTGAATGGTCCGGATCTCGATCCGATCGATGGAGCAGAAAGTCACGAACACGCCTTCTTGGAATCTTGACAAGCTCACGAAATGGGCTTACAGATCTAGAAGAGCGAAAGCCAAGATACACAAGAGTTAACTCTAAGGAAACTCGGAGCTAAGGAGAAATGGAATTATGAAAATCTTCGATGAGAATGAGAATTATGAAGACGTTTGTAAAATGGGGTGAGAAGAATCTTTATGGGTTTTCTCGTTCGAACGTCGATATCACAACAAAATTAATTAACACAAAATCGAGGCAAAACAATGTTGAACTTAACCAATAATCCAAGATGAATGGCTTTTTAAAAAGGTACACCAATCACAAGGACACAAAGGCAAGTTTTAAATCCTTAGTTCGGGAACTTATTATGGTCGCACCCCAGCTAGGTAGTGCAACCGCCTTGGTTTGCGGTGGTAATCTTTTAAGTTGTTAATTATTAGAAAAACGACGATTCTTTTGTATTTTTATTTTGATACATATATAGAAACAAAAGAAAAATATTTTGTGTTTATACGCTTTTTGCTTGTTTTTGGGTTTTGGATTTTTAGAAGAAAATATGGATATATATATACACGAGATGGATGATATAAACAATGAGTGAGGATTCAAACAACTAATCTGCTAAAACGGAGATAAATCAAAGACAACCCCGGCAAGCGCCTAAAATTTGATCGGTGCTAAACAACAAGTCTAAAGACTAAAACCGCTCAAACACTAATGCAATTAAGATCGAGGAGTATAGAGTCTCCCTGTCGTTATGTCCCAAATGAGCTATGCAATGGATCAATCTACGCTTAGTGATCGAAATTTGAACGAAAAAGGATATTGTGATTATTATAACTGAGGAAAATCCAACAAATTAAAAACGCCTTTAATGCAAATTAAAGAAAATTAAAAAGATAAAACCTATTAAATAAACGCTATCACTATATTTAAAGTGATGAACGTTTAAGACCTAAAACGTATGTTTAAATTAAAATCTACGCGACGTACAAAATAAAAAGTGAAACTTAATCAATATTAACCCTAAAAATATAAAAATGATGTTTTTACAAACCTAATGATAAAAGAAAATTTATAGAAAAAGAAAATTATTTTTTAAGACTAATTATCTAATTAAAAACTATTTTTAACTATTAAATATTAGCTAAAATACAAGAAATTATGAAACAAAGCTAGAAAAATAAAATTTAGATTTAGAAAAATCTAAAATATCAAAAGAAACTTTTTAAAACTATTTTCGTATTTTTGTGATTATTTTTCTATTTTCTATGAATTTTAAACTATTAAAAACTAATTAAATCACTAAAAATTACCAAATGAACTATGAAAAATATGGAAAATTACTTTTTTGCCTTTTTATATTTATCTAAGTCTAAGAAAAATGAAAACTTATTTTTTGAACCTTTCTCGAATTTTTGTATTAAATGCTATTTAAAAAGTGCTAAAACTAATTAAAAATAAGAAAAATAGCAAAACAGCTTATAAAAATCTGAAAATTTCAGGAAAAGTCTAAAATAATATTGAGAAGCTATGAAAATTGGAAAAACAGATGCTTGTTTGCAAGAAAATGAAATCGATGATTCAAGTGCTTATGAAATAGACTAAAATAAGCTAAATGAGCCAAACAAGCTACCAACTTGATTAAAAGAAGTTATAATAAGCTAAAATAACTAAAATAGAACAAGTTTTAACAAGCTAATACTACTGATTAACAAGATAACACAAATTTGGTGATTATGATATTGAGCTAAAACAGAAAATTGGAGTCAACTTGCAGGCCAGAAATAAGCAACCAAATAAGCTCTAAACTAAAAACCAATTATTGATATCTAAACTAGACCTAAGGAGCTACTTGTAACCAAAAGACCAGCCTTAGACAAGCTATAATAAGCTCTGTGCAAGCTGCACAAGAACTGAGAAAACCACTCAGTGTTAACTGAGTTGGTGCAGGGCAGATGAGGCTCACTTTGAGCTTATGCCCAAGCTTATCCAAAAAGCTTAAAGCAAAAAAAGATATTAGGTCTTAAAGACAACCAAGAGGACTACTTATAAACCAAAAATCAAACCTTGAAAAGCTTTTATGAAACCTGTGCAACTGCTGCACTATCTGCATAAATCCACTTTTTTTGACATTTTGACTTTTTGAAACAGCTAAGAACTTTGACTTTTTCCAACTTTAGATTCAATTTTAAGACTGAGATAGGTGTTAAATGATGTTATAAGCCTAATGCAAGTGATATTGATGATTTCAAACACAAATTAATGAGTTGCAATACCTAAACCCCAACAGCTTGATGATGAAATGGATTCAAAGGCAATTTTGACTTATAGTGCTTGCAGACCCAAGATGTTGATTCAATTGAGCTTAAATATATTTATTAAACACAATCCAATGATTTTAACTATCGAGTTGATCTCGAGATGAAAGATCGCCTAATCCAAACAACCCTTATCTTAACCGATATGCAACAAAACAGATTTAAATCATGATCCAACTTGTTATTATGATCAAACCAACTTACTATAATCGAAGTTACTCTTGTTTGATTGTGTTTTAACTGTGTTTAAACTACAAGAGCAGATTATGCACAAGAACATGAAAATCACTTACAATAGTCCACAACCACAATGGTTAGCCATAAACAACCAGTGAACCTCTAACCTATCCAAACCCCTAACCTAGCTTAATATCAACCCACATCCATAGCTGCTTCACCCATTTCCATTTCCTTTGCCATTTTGACCCTGTTTGACTTTCTTTGACCAAATTCCAAATATGCTTAAAACTAGAATTTAAGCTTGTAAAAAGCTATTATAAACTTTTATAAGCTTATTAGAACTGATAAATGAGCTTTTTGAAGCTTGTACACAAGATTTATACTTATAAAATTGCAACAGTGGACATAAAATGATGATTATAACATTAAACCGAAATTGGTACTTGATTGAGTTTTAATACACTTAAATACTTTAAGTTAACATAATTTAACAAAAGGTTACAAGTTTTACACTGAATTGAAAGGTTTTACATAAAAACGACATAAGTACAAAAATAAAAAACTAGTAGACACCCTCTCTTGCTTCCTTTTGCTCCTTTTTATAATCCCATCTCATTTTCTCTTACTTCTGAACATTTCCCAACAATCCTAGCCATTGGATGGCTAGGAAATAATCCTGGCCGTTTAAACACATTTTTGGCGCCAAATCTTCTTATAAGCCAGAGGGGTTGATATGGTGGGTAAGGGTGCATTAATTGATCCTTGGATGTATGCTTTGAGGGGGGACATGGTGAGGTGAGAAGGAGGCCGGGTCAGTGGTATTGGTGGGCATGGTGGGAGCAAGACAAGGGTAGAGGAAAGGTGGGAAAGAGGGTGACTTGGGGTTTGGTTTGGTTTGACCAGATATTATAGGGGGTCCAAATTGCATATTGACAGGGGGTCATGAGTGATCCACCGGGTCAAAATGGGAATAAGGGTTTAATATTCAAGGGGCCTAATGTGTAAATCTGAAAATCAAGGGATCTTTGCTGCCAATTCAGAAAAGTTAATCCAAGGACTGAAAATGACACTTTCAAAAAGTATAAGGACCAAACTTGCCATTTTGCCATTTTCCAGGGGCTAATTTTTCCAATTTTCAAACTTGGAGGACCATTTTGTAATTTTCTCAAAACTTTTTATATTTTTCACCAGAGGACTAAATTTGACAACTTATGATTTTAAAAGGACCTTTGTGACTTTTACTTTTGAAATTATGTACGTGGACTGTTTTTGACAATTTAGAAACTTGGGGACTAAACTGCAATTTTGCAAATTTGATATGTTTTTCATCCGATTTTGATAATTTTGCATTTGAAACACATAAAACACGATTTGTGATATTTTGATCATTTAGATGTGTTTTAGTATTTTCGATGATTTTGCAGTTTATTTTGTATAAAATGATGAGTATTTACACACCATCATTGTTGCACCCATAAATTCAATGAGTTCAGGCATTTGTATCATTGCAACATAGTATATATTGCCTTAAGTCTCATGAACGCAAACCCAACACTAACGCGTCATAATAATGACATAAGTTACAAAACATCATAATAATGATGCGAGCAACAATGCCCTTTTGGTAGGAGTTTGCCATTCTCCTAGTATTCTCAATAAAGTGCATTTGGTTACCTATCCTGGCTAACACAAATGGGCGCCAATCGCCAATAGATCTATTCACTATATTCGCTCACTGCAAGTGATTAATGGTTCATGATACGAGGGACTTTTAGTGGCAGGTGTAAGTAACTTAAGCAATAACAATTAGGATATCATATAGATAGTACTTGTGTTCAGGTTTGTAGCAAAATGTATAAAGTTTGATTATGAACTTATAGTAGTATGTAAAAGCTTTAGAGTACTTGTGAAAGTAAAAACGAGTAGTTAAGCATGTATTTCCCCCAAAACAGTTTAAAAGCAAGTAAAGGTAGGGGCTATGAACTCACGGTAATATGTAAAAGTTTTTAGAGTACTTATAAAAGTAAAAACGAGTAGTTAAGCATGTATCTCCCCCAAAAATAGTATAAAACAATTGAAAATGAGGCTATGAAACTCATAGTAATTCGTAAGAGTTTAAAATAAATGTAAAAATATCAAGCAATATTTGAGCATGTATCTCCCCCCAAAATGTTCAAAATAAGGAAAATAGGGCTATGACTCACCTCGATGTTACAAAGAGTCCTGATGGAAAAAAATTAAGTAAAGTTGATAAACCGCCCAACTTGTGACCGAGTTAGTATGTCATGTTTTAGTATTCAATTCAAGTTTATGTGATGATAATGTTTTATCGGAATTGGGTAAACATGAAGTCTCTTCAAAATTAGTGATACTTATCATACTTATTTTTATGGCTCGGATGGTTGTTAATAAATTTTATCGAAACCCAAGTTGTTAAATATGATATGTTATATTTTACCATTTTGAATATTTATGATTTTCACCCTTGCACTTTCAAAAATGACACTTTATACCCTCAACTATGGGTTATTGACAAAATCAGCCCTTGTGTAATTGACTTGGAAGAAATTACATTTTTAGCCCAAGAAAACTTTATCTTTCAAAAATTACAATTTTATACTTGTAATTTTATAAGAAATATTCACTTGTTTTAGGCCTCAAATTGACAAAAGTGCGGGTAAATATAAGTTAGGCCTTAAAAGGTTTTTACTACGTTCTTGATCCCTTCAAGAGTTTGTCAGGTGGTCTTTCTAATGGTTCAAACTAGAAGTCTTAAGCTCTTACGGTTTGGTCGCAATGATTTCCCAAAGTAGAGGGGTTAGGTGCCTTTTGTTGGTTTTGGGCGATAACAGGGCCAAACGAGGGCAGATTTTACACGAGGCAAGCTAGTGTTTCTACAACGCATTTTACCCTTTAAACACTTTGATGTAAGCTTTTCTAAATGGTATAGGTCTCATGTCCTAGTTGTCTTTGATTAGAAAAATACAAGTCCATGAACATGGCTACTTGGCCACGACGCGTTTTAAGAAAATTTCAATTTTAACTCGTTAATTTTTACGGTGTCACCTAGGGACGTTGTAATATGTTTATTAACTCTTTTTAAGTCATTTCCCATCATCCTATAACTCCACGACTCAATTTTGAAAAGTGTACACAAGGCCTATTTATGAAAATTCATGAGTCACCCTCTTTGTGGTTAATTATAAAAGAGACTATAAGTGCTTTTAAAGACGTTATTGGGCATTAAAATCTTTGCATCGAGCCCTTTAAACGGTGTAAACCTCGTGACTTTGAAACCCTTTAATTAGCAAAATATTAATTACGGAAAAGGCTACTTAAAGTTATTCTTGCCATATTGCAATTTTCGCTTTTAAGCCATAAAACTCTATATCTTTTGCATGCAACCTTTTGAAATGTTGTTTTACCCATTTCTAATATTTCTAAGATAGTTCCTAATCAAATTTATCAAAAATCCCGTGTTTTCTCACATACCTGTTGTAATAAGCTTTTGGTGTTTAGGACTTTTAGCCATAATGAAGGGTTGTTTTTAAGCATGACGACTAGGCTTTTGAGCCGGTTTATGGAGGCGTTTTGGAATGTCCTAGGCGGTGTTTACAACGGTACTTTGGTTGACCATAATACCTTTAACATGATGTAAATAAATGGGGCGCAAGTAGGGGGTGATGGGCTGTTTTTGTAACATATATGTAACAGCTGTTGGAACTTTTATTAAATTATGACTTCGTTATGCATTTTCTAGACCCGTGCACCCAAGTTTTTGAAGAAAACGTCGTTCCGGACAACTTTCGTGCTTTAACTTTTTCATGAACCGACCCGAGAAATGCCTCGTTTAGCGGCTGACTGTTTCGTCACGTAAAGTTTCGGACAGATTTTGGCAACTTCTTTAGACCATAACTTTGACTCGTTACTTTCGTTTTAGATGATTCAAATTGCTACGTTTCCTTATAAAATCCTTTTAACAAGATGCAATTGATATTAAAAGTTAAACGAAATAGAATGAGTTTAATAGACTTACAAACTTGAGATTCGACTAGAGCTAGATTGGCTTTCAAATGGAACAAGACTCTTTTCTTCCTCACAACTTGAAATTTTAGTAAGTGTGAGTATATTTGAGTGGGTGTAGGATAACAAGTGAGGGATGGAGTGAATGGGAGTAAGATGGTGTTTATTTATAGGCAAATGAATTAGGGACAAGGTGATGTGTTCACAAGATGTCCATTTGGTTTGAATGGTTCTAAAAGAGACACTCCCTTGTGATACTTGTTCTATTTTCTAGCCACAAGGTGGAAGGTATGGGAAACAAAGTGATGTGTTCCATTGGAGGTTGTAAAGGTTCATGTGGTTATGGGAAAGTGGTGTATGGTGTACAAAAATTAGCCAAGAGTTTTGTCCAACATTTTGACCATGGTAAAAATATCAAGGTAAAGAGGTGATGTGTTAATCTAATGTGCAAGTAACTAATTGTGGTTAGGTAATTACATGTAACATGTAGGGAACTAAGTGGTAATTATCTAGTTCAATTCTAACCATGGTAACAAGGGGGCGTTAAGCTCTAGAGGGTAGTACCTAGGGCTTAGTGTGTTGTACATGGAGTCTAGGTGAAGTAATAACTTGGTTTTAGGACTTAGGTGAAGTTAGTTTATGTATATAAATTTAATCTTAGGTTAGTGTAGCTTATGTATATTAAATAAGTAACTCTATGCATAGGATACTTGTACCACAAGCATTAGAGAGTTGTACATTATGTTTGAAAATTTAGGAAAGTCAATTTTAAGGGCTTGTGCAATATAGGTTTGTACCATGTGCTTTAAGGTAGGTACATTGAGGTTTATAATGTGATTTTATGTAAACATTAAGCTTTATGCATTAAGGACTTGTACCCATGCTTAAAAGACTTGTACTCTAGGTATAAAATGTTGTACTTTACTATTTATGAAAAATCGTAGCTATAATAAATTAGGGTTTCATGTAAACTCAAATAAATGGTTAACGTTTAACTTGAAAGTTTAATAATTGTACTTTAACGTAATAACGTAAAGTGGTAAATAAAAGTTAAAAACTTTTATAGTTTTACATATAAAGATGTTTATTTTTATTTAAGATGTGAGTTTCATCACATTGGCTAGTTGTTGTGATCAAATAAAAGGAAATCGTTTCTTAAAAAAAATTGGACGTGGAAAATGGATAAGTATACTTTCGTTAGAATATTATATTAGTTTAATACGAGGTGAAATTTATCGGTGGTTACAGTTTACTTGCCTGTAGGCCTGTTATGACACCATTACCTGGAAACATTTTTTTGAGCTTTAAGGAGTCTGATGATGACAAGTTATTAAATAATATAACAAGCTATCAAAAACTTGTTGGAAAACTTACATATCTCACTATGACCAGGCCTGATATTGCTTATGATGTTCATTGTTTGAGTCAGTATATGCATGCTCCTTTACAGTCTCATTTTAACATTGGTTTAAGGGTTTTGAGATATCTTAAGCTTGCACCAGGAAATGATATAAGTTTTAAGAAAAAAGTGGGAAGTTTAGTGTTGTGGCATTCTATGATGTTGATTGTGCTAAATTTCCAGTTACCAGGAGATCTGTGTCAGGATATTGTGTTTTTGTTAATGGTAATATTGTTTCTTGGAAAAGTAAGAAACAAGCTACTTTGTCTAGATCCTCAGCTGAGGCTGAATATAGATCTATGGCATCTGTTGCTTGTGAGGTTATGTGGATACTTAAGATCTTAAAAGATCTTGGAGTGACTGAGGCATTGTTGCCTGTTAAGTTGTGTTGTGATAACAAGGCAGCTATGCAAATAGCTGTTAATCCTGTTATGCATGAAAAGACAAAGCATTTTGATATTGATGTTCATCTTATTAAAGAAAAGGTGGCATCAGGATTAATTGAGGCTGTGAAAGTTGGTTCAAAAGATCAAACTGTTGATGTGCTAACCAAGGCACTTGGAACTGCACAACATGCAGTTATGGTAAAGAAGCTTGGTATGGAAAACCTTTTTGCTTCATCAGTTTGAGGCGGGTGTTGAAAATAATACTCTTTTGGCAAACTAATGAAACATAAGGGTTTATTTGGTAAATATGTTTTAGCTGTGTTTAGCTAACAGATAACTTTTATTGTGCTTTGTGAGTGTTTATATTGTGCAGGGGGTAAAGTGGAAATAGCAGCTATATAAGCTCTCTTCCGGATCTAGGGTTTCATTATTCAAGATTATCTCTCACATCTTTTCACCTACAAAGCTCTCTCAAGTGTGTATTGTTATTTTTGGTTATTTCTGGGTTTTTGGGTAGTTTTGGTGTATTGGTTTAGATCATCTTGATCTCAGTATTAGTTTGGTTTATTGTTTCTAGTGTGTGGGTTGTTGTATTATTGTTGCACCTTTGTAGAGGGACAACAGATTGTTTCTTTGTATTGTAACTGGTAAGCACCTGTGTTAGGGACTTACCTTCTGTGTATATTATTATAATAAAAAATCATTAAAGGGTGGTTGGTTGGGTGATTAGTACTTGTGTGTTTTGGTACCATTTTAACAAAATTGTTAGATAAAAACGCTATACATGGAGTTTATGCATCGATTTTAAGCAACACGTGTCATTTGGTTAGGAAGCGATATGTAGCTAAGAGCATGAGGTATCGTGGCTTAGCCACTTCTCTTCACTTGGGCCCCACATGTGCCACATCACTTCAACATACCCACTTAAAAATACTCACCATTCACAACTAACCCAAACCTCTTCACTTGGGCCCCACCCACCCCCGTTTTATTTCTTTAAAAACACCCACTTATCTAAACTCCAATGGCTACTGGATTTTTTATTTTGTCTTTTACTTCGTCGTTTAAACGGCGAATAGCAAATTGGCGAAGGGTTAAGGTGTGGCGGCAAAGAAACGGAGAGAAGTGGCGAGGTGCCACCTCGGATTCGGCGAGCATACTCGCCACCATACCGATTGCTCTAAGTATTAGACGTGCTCAAAATATAAGCATGCAAACTTGGTAGTAAATCAACAATAAAGTATGTAATTGCTAAAAGGCTAACCTGAACATAATAAGATGAGATGAGAAGTTGAACTATCATATTAGAGCACAAGTTATCGTGAATACCAATAACATGTTATTGATATGTCACGTTAGTGTCACATAATGCACATTTCAATAACTCATCAATAACTAAAACACCCTCTTTCGTAACATACTACTAACGTGTTAGTGGCCTCACAAATACCCCACTAAAATACCCATCAATATATATATATATATATATATATATATATATATATATATATATATATATATATATATATATATATATATATATATATATATATATATATATATATATATATATATATATGACCAATGGTCGAATGCGGTGGAATGACTCAAATACCTTCGCTTCAAGAATAGCATTAAACGGTGATATGGTTTGGCCAATGATAGCCAAAAAATGAAACTTTAACGTGTTAAATCTTCCCATACTTTGTGCTTTAAAAATGTAAAATAAATTGCTTATGTATAAGAAGGATAATGGATAGTGGAATTGTATTATCTATCCCAACATATGTACGTGTAAAGTTTTAAAATAGGGTAAGACACTCGAATGTTTTATTTTAATTACATTTTTCCACCACTTGTCAAGTTATAAACCTAATAGATGTCATGTTTTAGGAAGGTTGCAAAACTTTAAGGTGTTTGCTTTATATATAAGAGGTAGATGTTAAGCGGGTAATAAATGAGTCATACATATTATCAATGGCGGAGCTAGAAAAATTTTCGTAGGAGGGCCGAAACAATTTTTTTTGAAATCTGATAAATGGGATAGAAATAAATTTATTTCAAAACACATAAAATCGCAAATAAATACACTAACGAGCAGGCGCAGAGTAGGGACCCCCCTCCCCTCACATAGCTCCGCCCCTGCATATTATACATGTGCGAAAATATAGTTGAGTTTATTGAAACAATTAATAAATGCATGGCGTTTGGGTTGAGATAATGACAACTCGTTAACCCGAGTAGGTCAACACGAACCTGACTCGATTGTCACCCCTAAAATCTTTCTTAACATATATCAAAATGCAAGACACAAAAAGTTTAAGGACTTCAAAATAAATTTCAAAATCTCCTACCAAACCCAGGCATTAGGTGCATCGGTAGCAATCACATCCCCAAAGTCTCACGTGATGTCAATTTCGGAAAGATATTTTTCTTTGAAATAGATTTGCTATTTTCTATTACTAGTCAAAATCTATAATAAAATATACTTGGATTGCACATTTATTCATAAATGCAATCTTTTTAGAAAAGGAAAGAAGAGATTTGCATATTTGTGAAAGATGAACCACGTGAATGTTAAGTGGAAATAGGAATGGCAATGGGGCGGGTCGGCCATTCTCATTTCAAACCCGATTACAAAAATCATCCCTAAATCCGTCTCAATTTCTATTGGGATCTTATTGGGGCGTTCCGTTGGAGCTAGATGCTCCTTCAAACCCGCTCCATACTCTATTGAGGATTTTATCGGGTTGTCTTCTTTGGGCGCGATGCTTCACCAAACTCATGTCTTTTCCTGTTTATTATTGTTCTTACACTATAAACAATATAATTTTATGCAATAACTTAAAAAATAGAGAAGCCATTATTAATAAATTAAGCATTAGCCTTTTTAAGCTTTCAACAACAATATTAACATAAAAAATGATACGCTACTAACGTCTCAAATCGACTTTTTTAGACTATTATGACACGAAACAAGCTTTCATGACCACAATGTTCAATCTTACAAATATTGAACATTGGGTAAATACCAACACAATATTATATGTTTAATACTACCTCCGTCTCAAAATAATAGTCCACATTTCCTTTTTGGATGACTCAAAATAATAGTCCACTTTCCTTTTATAGTAAAAAAAAGATAATTTAGTAGAGGAATATTCATTTTGAATTGTTGAAAATTAAAGTGATTCCACTTTTATTAAACAGTTTGTTTCTTGTCTCCTGACATAATTTTGAGACAGAATGAGTAGTATATATTTGTATGTATATATATGTTTCGAGGCGGGGCGGGGCGGGGTGGGGATGTTGAGCCGCATCCCCGCCCCAAACCCAATAAAAATCCCCGCTAATGCCCTGTAACCCGATTAGCATACCCCCGCCCCGCCCTAAAAGGTTCGGGTTTCGGGTTTTCCCGTCGATTTCGGGTTTTTTTAGCATCCCTAGATGGAAATAAGACAGATGTAGCGGTGGTCATCAAAAGACCGATATCTCCACTGTCACATTAATTTTCTCTTTCTTAAACTACTTCATAACCAATTTGGTGTAACAAAGAGACCAACATCTCCAAACTTTCTTTTTTCATTTTCATTTTGGTAAATAATAAAATTAAATTTTCATTAATAATTTAAAACTTACCTTAATAATTAATTATTTATAAAATAAAAAAATATCACTTAAAATTTCACTTAGTGTTACTTAGTTATTTATAAACAAAAATAACATAGGAAACAAACCTTAAAGACTTAAAATGTAAATTCGTTATTTATAAAATTTAATAAAAAAAAAAATTACCTGTTTTTATAACTATATATATTTTTAAACTCGGATAAAGTCAAAAGAAAAAAAAGGGGAGAGTGTGCATTTGAATCGGTACTGCGAATCCCGACCATCTTCTCTATTTGGTCGATGAGGGACGCGTTCTTTGGTGGGTGGTGTAGTGGCGGCAACGTGTCAGTGATGGTTGATCGATCGACGGTCGACTGACCATTACACTTGGCCTAAAATACTTTCACTTGCTTAAAAAAAAGTTACTAAGATGTTTGTCACATGTTGTTATCTTATGAATCCTTTCATTTCAAATTATAGTATATTTTTAAAATGCATAAATTTAAGAAATTCTTATTAAATACATTTTTCATCAATCAAATATCAAACTTTTTTTAAAGGTTTAAATATGAAAGTAGATAAGTATTTTGAAACAACCCAAAATAGAAATATGAATTTATAAATTGAGACGTAAAAAATATTAGTAGAAGGTGCTATGATATTTTAAAGCAGAACTAGAGAAGTTGTGGTGGGACAGTTTTCTAGTCTTATTGACATTGATCTAACATAACACTGAACTAGAGATGTAAATGAATTGAGCCTTAGCTTGAGCTCGTTTAGTACCAGGGAAGCTCGAGCTCGGTTTGTGAGTTGATCCTGAAACTTGTGCTCAGCTCATTTATGAGGAATATTCATTTTTGTTTTTAAAAAATTGTTAAGAATGAAATGTTAATTCATGTCTATTTTAAAGATAAGAACAATTTTTAATACAAGAATGCATCTGAAATGCTTAATTATCTCAAAAAAGTTACATAATATAATTCAATTACATTTATGTACATTATATGTAAGTAAAAACTTTTTTAAGCTTGACATTTAAAGCTCAGGCTTGAGCTTGTAACTAAACAGACTTTATGTAAACTCAAGATCAGGCTTGAGCTCGTTAAGGCACGACTTGTTTAGAGCTTTCATCAAGGCGGTCTCGAGTTGCTAGTTTACACCCCTATCAAAAACGAAAATATGTTTTTATTAGTTTTTACATAAATTGAAACCACATTTTTTTAGACTAAAATACATCGTTGGTCCCTAAACTTGTTCATGCGCATCGCAATGGGACAAACTTGAGCGTTATCATCATTGGAGGTCCAAAACTTGGGTTTATACTCTGACTTGTCCTCGACCAGGGATTGCTAGTCAACGTGAATTTTCCGCTTTTCGGAAGGTATAATAGGCATTCACAATTTTAACGTCTGTGGTTAAAATCTAACCCAACCTGCAACCAAAGATTTTAATTTCGTTAGTTACTTTAACTGATAGAAAATCAGTAAGCAATCAATCAGTGCCTGTTAGAGAATGCCATTTGCTTACAGATTCCTAGCCAGCTTCTGGTCTTTCATGAACTTGTGTAAACATTTTGTAGACGTGTTCTACTATATACATCGATTGTTCCATTAGAACTATTATAAGCCAAGATAATCATGCTAGTTGCATAATGGTAATAAGAATAGAATCTGATTTTACCAATCTTGATACGTAAAGTTCTTAACTTGTATTTAAATATGAAAAAAGCTCATTAGACATTTTATTACTGAACCATAACGAGGTTGGAGTGATCGAATAAGCCAACAAACGACATCTACTAGTAAATTATTCTATACTCTTTGATGGGAATGACACTGGTACATTATCATCATCACTTCAACTTTAGAAAGCTTTTGTACTGAAGCTACAAGTTATTAATTAGGATAAATAAAAGCAACCTCATCTACTTGCTAAATGTATGCCAACTAAAAATAAATTTATTCACTTATATCATTTGGGATAACAGATAACCACAAATCTTATATCAAAACGCTTATTCACTTATATCATTTGGAAAAACAGATAACCACAAATCTCTACAATACATGAATATTAGAAGTTTTAATTAAATAAAAGCTAAACCAATTCTCATGATCCAACCCTAACTAACAAAGCTATTTACCCAACATGTCTTGATTCATAACATTTAACACGTAAGGTTAAGCAACCAAAAAGCATAAACCCCGCATAATTTAAGAACTAATTTGGCAAAAATCAAATTTAGGAAACGGGTTGTGAATAGCCCTAGCTCAGGCCTCTTTAATAATTTTGTTTCATACCTGATATGGGTGTCAATAGGGTCGGGTTGACCCGACCCGAACGCGGCAAAGCTTATCGGGTCGGGTTGAATCGGGTTAAAAATTCGTATCGGGTTGTTTGACCCGAACCCAATAACCCGACATACTTATCAGGTCGGGGTTAAGGTTGAATTATTTTTATTATCGGGTTATCGGGTCAACCAGAAAATAATACACAACTGAAAAAATTATATTACACAAAAGATTTTTTGGCTTGTGAATTTATGAAGTGCAATTTGACCATGACTTCTAGGGGGGAAAATACATTAAATAGGAAAAATAAAAAAAGCTTGGCGTAGCATAAACATAAAATGCATGTAGTAGTTCTACACTTCTACTTGACCTTTTAGAAAAGGAACGTATTATAGTTAGAGCAAAAGGTGTTATAAAACCGAAAAATACTTTCATATCAGAACCTATCTGTTATATAGTTAACACAAAAGTATATGGGTCAAAGCATAATCCAAATAAATCCGCATTCTGAAATGATGATTCTTACTCAACTTTGGTTGAAGGTGAGTTAGATTTTAACCACAGACGTTAAAATTGTGAATAGATGCAATATATCCTCGATGTAAAGCGGAAAATTCATGTTGACTATGGCAATCCGGCCAAGGACTAGTCAGAGTATAAACCCAAGTTTTGGACCTCCAATGATGATAACACCCAAGTTTGTCCCATTGCGATGTGTTGAACAAGTTTAGGGACCAACGGTGTATTTTAGTCTTTTTTTTTAATTTAAACTAAAATTATATTGAAACTAAGAAAAGAAAATTTAAATAAAACTTGGACCAACTTTGCGATGAATTTTAAAACCACAAACAAAATACATAAAAGAAGCACATGACTAGGGGTGTAAGCAAAATGAAATCATTCGTGAAAAGCTCGGATCGGATCGGTAAAAAGGCTCGAGCAATGCCTTAAACATGAGCTCGAGCCTAATTTTGGGCTCATTTAATAATCGAGCTCGAGCCAGACTCTCAGACAAAACTCGAGTAGGCCATGAACGAGCCCTAGAATTATATACGTGTATATATCGTCTATCGTATAAACGAGCCTAAAAGTAGAAAGCGAACTCGAAACTTTATGTAATTAACGAGCCGAGCTCAAAACATCATAAAATTAGTCGAGCCGAGCCGAGCTCGAGAGCATGAAAATTTTCACGAGCCGAGCTCGAGCTCAAAGTATAAGGCTCGAACGAGCTCGAGCCCGAGAGCAGAGCTTTATATATATAAGCAATGAAATCGGCGCCGCAACGAGCCGACTCGGCTTCACTGCTTCCACCCCTAACATGACACATAGATGTACAATCATACAAATCAAAGGGAAAAAAATCCATTTTTACAAGTCGTCGCTAAGACGACAACGTCGGATAGGTATGATAATGCCATCAATATTGACAACGCTTGCACAAATTGTTCTTTTATTAATCTTGTGCTATTACGTCATTAACCTAAATACTTATAAGATTGATCTAAATTTCGCCGTAACGTGAGTGTAAGAAAAATCTACAGTTTTGTGTCAAACACAAACATCTCTGTAAGGTGATGCATCACAAGGAGGATCTAGTTAGCACATGAAGAATGTGATCAAAATTTATAGTTCTTGTCAAATGTTATGCAAATCAATACACACCAATGGGGAAATGCAACGGCCAACGGCTCATGTTAAAGCATAAACACAAACTCAGTCTAATCAATCTAATCAGCTGGGAAATCGCATAGACTCGTCGCCTCCTATGACTATTTGATATAAACATAACCTCCTACATATTTATCATAAGACTAGTAATCTTGCATTAGTGATGAAATTGATGTTAGAAAAAAAAATTGATTCTAACACTAGTGTATCACCTCGATGCTTTTTTGTTCCACCATATGGGTGCTTTTTACCTTCTATAAATAACTCAAGCCTCATGAGAAATACAGAAATGGTGAGATTTCTTTGAATTCACGAAATCTTATTATATTTGTAGTAAACACCTAACCAACTAGCATTTCATATATTCAAAAACTGAGTTTATTGGTACAATTCAAACTTATACATCATAAACATTATATTCAAAATGTCGACATCACCACTTGAACCTTGTCTTTAGCTTGACGTTTGATTTGGTTTCCGCAAACTAATTAATGAAAAACACCCATTTGGTTATTCAATTTCCACTTTAACATCACTTTCTTGTCCAATCTCTTAAATATATATCAAGACACTTTAAAAACATTAATATATGATATCTACTTCCTATGTTTAGTATAAACAATTGTTTGTTTATTGTTCAATGAGCACTTGTTATGTTTTTTTACAGATTGTTTACAATACATATTTGAAATGAAAATAACAACCAAATGAGCGAAGTTAGTTCTGCTGAATTTTGGGTAGCTTCTTTTATTATCTGGGAGGCAGCGAACAATATATATGTGCAACAAAATCAGTAAACTTGACTAATTATGTATTTTTTTAATTTAATCCATTCAATTTTCCAAGACTTGTAGAAATTATCTTTTAAGTTCTAAAGTTTAACATTGAGAGTTTTCTTTTTTAAATATATGTGCAGAATCTTTTGAAACATACTTATACCCAACATTTATTACAAAATGATGGTAGCTTATCGAGATTATTTTTAAAGATCAGGATACATTTTTTATTTATTCTACTTTTGTGTTGTTTTAAATTTTCCTTAAAAGATGCTAAAGTGCTAAACAAAATACCATAGAAACATGGCTAGATTGACATACTATAACATATAGGGATTAAACTTATAATTTACCAATAGTAAAACAAAAAAATTGGGTTCATCCCCTCCGTTAGAAGTCTGAAACTACATCCTTCATATTTACACCGGTAGAAACAATATTTAAGCTATTTTTCTTCAATTTCCGACTCAAATCATTATATTATAATGTTGTATAACATATTTACTCCTTCATAAAACACCATTTACTGTATAAAAACATCAAAAACTGAGTTTATACTAACACTACAGATTCAGAAATTAGGGCCCTAAGAAAATGGAGGCGCATGTGTCGTCGCACACCTCGCACATGCTTAAATCCGACCCTACAAATGAGACTGCAGCAGAGTGCCATGAATTTTACCAAATGGTGCCTTTGGCCGACTGGTCACAGGTCTGATTCATCCTCATCAGAGCCGAACATATTTGAGGTAGAGGGTATGCATATGCATACATCAAGATCGGCATCACTAACGTAAATATGAATTCTTTTATATATTTTAAAGTTTAAGATTAAGTGCATACCCTCTTAAAATTTTATATATTATTATGATAGCGCTTGGGTTGTTATTAACAATAAGTTTTCGGAATTTTTATAAGACAATAAACAATGTCCAAACAAAATCATTTAAAATCATCCAAAATTACTAACCATTTTCCAAAATTTTTCACACACAAATTCAATTCACTAAGTTTTAATATTATCAAATTTATAAAAAGTTTGTTATTATAAGCACCCCTAAAAACTATTGTTAGTATTTTCCTAAAAATATATACTTTTTCAAACTTTATTAAAAAGTCCATGTCCTGTAATAAATTATTTTGTCCGCCTTTGATGCTTCCATCAATGTGCACATTGCCTTGACAATTGACATTTTAATTTATTTTCGCTCAATGTAAATAATATGTTACATTGATTCCAAAAACCAATTAGATAAAAGATAGATTTAGATTCTCTAAAGTTAGAATAAGCATGATAAGTTATATTTCTTTTCAAACAAAAGAAATATCGTGTCTCTACATTCATGGTGAGAGATAAGAGGCCATAAGGTCGCGCCTTGCTCTAGCGAAAAAAGTTTTAGTGTAAAATTTTCAAAATACTTGATTTTTTTTGTAATTTGTCCCGTTTAAAAACCAATTTATGGCATAGTTTTTAAAATTTATTATAATATGACCCTTCAAATAAAATTTTTTGGCTCCGCTATGCTCGTAGTAGACCTCACAATTTTGTGTGTGAGTGAGAGAATCATAATCCATAAAAGACACCCAATTTGGTTATTTGATTTGCATTTTAACATCCCTTTCATATTACACTTCAGTGAATATTAAAGCACTTAATATGGTTTAAAAACCACCAAGCCATTCACATTTTTTCTACTCGTACAAAATGTTTGATAACGGGCAATATTGATGACCCACTCAAAAGACAAACACCTTGTTAATCTACAAACATGTATTTGCATTTTCTATGGCATTCAAGTTTTCAAGCTACCCTTTCACTTATTTCAAAGGCAATCTTAACTAAATATTAGATGGACCGTCTAGAGTGACATTGACACATCTATTAATTCATTGGCAATTAATTCGTTTCTTTATTTAGTTCCCTGTAGTAGGTTTGGCAGAAAACAATTGCATTTATATTTGAACGTTTTTTAGTATCACTTGAAAAAACAACGTTTACACCAGAAAAGTTGCACGCTACTTATCAAACAAGTTATGGTGCCCGTAATTAGAGCAAAACTCACGCATTGAGGGCCTAGACCATGTGTGGTCGTTAATACACCACCACCACCACCACCAACACGCGTGATGGTGGGGTTTTGAGTTTGTTAATTTGCTTCAACCAATGGTCTTACAAGTGAAAAAGGGGTTTTCTATGTTGTTGCTTGAAAAATAAAATAAAAATTTGTGTGTAAGCTTTTTTGTTAGTGATGAAAAAAAAAACATAAAAAAGAAAGGAGATTGGAGAGGTGAGGAATGAGAATGGGCAGGGTTGGAAATGATTGAGCGCAAATTCACTAGAGTTTGAAATTTCATTGCGTTTAAGTTTATAAAAGTGGGCTGAAATCGTTGAAGCTATTATTTTTAAGCTCAATCTCGAATTGAGTTGACGTTGTTTTTAAGTTCGAATTCATTCGTGATATTATCTTGGCTTGGACTCAACTCATTATGATTTGGAAAGCTCGGCTAATAATATATCTATTTTGAGCTTGTTAATAAGTTTTTATTAAGCTCATTAATAAGCTCACATATAATACAAACGCATAAGGTTTTATATATGTTTAATATTTAAAAACAAAGACTACAAAAAGTTTGAAATCAAGATACAAAAAGTGGGCCCAACCCCACCTTTAACGGTTCATCTAAACACAGACTCACATTTTTCTTGTTTGTTATATATCCATCACACATCATCTTCTTCTTCCAAAAACACACACACTAAAAATGAAGACACTAACCCTAGCCTTAGCAGCCGGAGCTTCAGCCGGTACGGCACTCTCCCACCGGTCAATCGTAACAGACGCAAACGATATCGAGTTCGGAGAGGCGATGTGGTTCGTTTACGCGGGAATATCGTGTGGTTTGGTGTTGTTTGCTGGTATTATGTCTGGGTTGACTTTAGGGCTGATGTCATTGGGTTTAGTTGAGCTTGAGATTTTGCAAAGGAGTGGGACTAGCAGAGAGAAGAAACAAGCAGGTGGGTCATTCATTTGTTTTTTGACACGTGGCGTAATTGATTTGTTTAAGGGGGTGTTTGTTTCGGCTTATATAGCTGGCTTACGGCTTATTTGGTTTTCGGCTTATGTTTCTTAAGCTCACTTTTTGTGGCTTATTTTGAAACTAATGATAAGTTTATTATGTCATAATAAACTTATATAAGCCGAAAAGTTTCGAAATAAGCCACAGACAGTGAGCTTGTGAAACGTAAGCCCAAAATTAAATAAGCTGTAAGCCGGCTATATAAGCCGAAACAAACACCCCCTTATATGATGTCATTATGAGGTTATTAGTTTACATGTGTCAAATAAATGAGTGTTCGGCTGAGCTTATAGGAGTGGGCTTATGAGCTTATATAAGGGGTTTTAATAAGCCTAACAATGTGGCTTTATTTAAGGGGTTGGGCTTATATAACATGCTCCATTACAAACTACTATGTTACCTTGCATTATACGGTTATACCTAATCTAACATTCATATTTTTCAACCCATGTTCTTCTTAGTCATTTACCAACCTAAGCTAAACCAAACACTCAACATGGGCTTTACGAACTTATGATATATAAGCCGTATGCTGCAAAACCCAATTCATAAGCTTAGCCGAACGCCCCCTAAGTTTGGCTCTTGAAACGTGTTTTCGTTTATAATATAAAAGATTATTGTTGGTATTAGTCACTAATTATTATGTGTTTGTTTTATGTTGTTATGGTATAGTGTACCTAACACATTTATGTGTTGGGTAGGATTTGATTGTTTTTATTCTATTCTGATAATAAGTGTGAAGTTTAGGTTAACAAGGAGAATTTAATTGGATGTATTGGTTTGAGAAGTCTAGGTAGTGTTTGGGATTGCCTATTAAAACTGGTTTTTGTGTTTTGGATTGGAGCAAACTGGTGAGGAAGTGGTTTGGGAGTTGGTTATTGACATACTTCTCCAATTCGGATTATTTTTACTTCTTGAATACTTAATTAAGTAGAATATCCAAACACTCAACTGCCGGCAAAATCAAATCCAAACACTAATGTAATGTGAATGTTTTATGCTATTTCAAAAGCGAAACAGTTTTAGTAAGCAACGCTAATCATAGGCTAGAGATGCCATAGCAACGGAGATGCAAGTTTGGTTCATGACCTTTAAGTTTGAGATGCCCAAGAAGCTGTTTAGTTGAATTGCATATTCGCCCAACAAGGATTAACCATTGCAGACGTGCAGCTCAAATTTGCAATTTATTTGACTTCTGGTTTTTTTTGTGTTTGGATTTTTGGATCAAGGTACCCCTGCAATTAATGACTGTAATATGAATTTTTTCTTTTCTTACAGCTGCTATCCTACCGGTCGTCCAAAAGCAACATCAGCTTCTTGTAACATTGCTTTTGTGTAATGCTGCAGCCATGGAGGTGAGCTCAAAGCTTATGTTCTTTCTCTTTGTTGATGACAAGCTTGATTTAAATTTTGTATTATAGTAACCTAGATACTTCCTGCAGCACAAATCTGTATGGCATATATTCTACTAGTTCTATGAATACCTCTGCGTATGCACCCTTGGGCCTTTTATACTTCACTTCACGTGGAGTGAATATGCTTATAGCTTCTTCAGTCATGAAATAGTTGATTTTTTCTGTTGTTCAGTATTTTATTTTTTTGTACTGTTTTTCACAGTGTGGAGTGAATGCTTTTAGCTTCTATATGAGCTACCACTTCTTTCATGACCAAAGCAAGTGATTAGCTGATTAACCTACAAATAAACTTAAAACCATGACTAAAGTTATTAGTAGCCACAACATGTTTTTCTGTAACTGCGAGGTTGCAACGTCATTAGTGTTCATGCTTATACTATCCTCCTCTTAGAAAGAGTACAAGCTGTTAACACAAATTCTGAAAAAAGTAGATAGTTTTATATTGTTCTGCTGCTTACTTGGTTTGAAACTTTTAACCACGGGTATCATACGACACCCTGTTCTAATGATATATTTCATAACAACATGATGACTAAACTTTTATTAGCAAAGTGTACTATACAGTCTCCATTGAAATTGTTCGCAGCAAGACACCCGTAGCATCCCTTGATAATATATACCATAGCTAGTTCCAAACATCATAAGATTTTTCTCAGTAGAATTAGGCGATTTGAAGGAAGTTCCTAAAATAAGGGTAGTTAGACACAACGTATTACCTTTATTATTCATGTCATGCTGCAGGTTTGGTGAAATGGGATGATGGATATCTGAACAGTGAACTTTTTAATTAAAAGCAAAACATATACGATTCATGTGAATTGTGATGTTTATACCTATCTATATAAATATTCACTGAGTTACCATTCTAATTTCCCACAGGCTCTTCCTATTTACCTGGATAAGATTTTTCATCCAGCTGTCGCTGTGGTGTTGTCTGTGACCTTTGTACTTATTTTTGGAGAGGTATATTTATATATTACTGTAGTAATAGCCACAATATGATGTTTACATGATCAAGACTAAAATTAATTTACCACACCAGGTAATTCCACAAGCAATATCAACAAGGTACGGACTTGCTGTGGGTGCCAATTTTGTTGGGCTTGTCAGAGTTTTAATGGTCGTTTGTTATCCTGTTGCTTATCCTGTTGGAAAGGTAATTTCATGCAAGTTGCTTTAATAGCTTATTTAACGTTTCTTAAGATTTGTTACCTAAACATGAAGATATTTACACACAGTTTTACTTTAAGCATCTCATAACTAGCACATGTTAAAAAGTTTCTGTCTATCTGAATTGTTATACAGACATATTTTATGTAAGGGGGTGTTTGGGTCAGCTTATAATAGCTTATGCATTCTCAAACAGCCCCAAATTTGGAGGTTAAGCTTGTTAAGATATTTCACCCCTAAAAAACCCATACACTTACCCAAACACCTGCAAGAAGCTTAATGGCCTTCTCAAAACACAATTGGCTATTAAACTCTTCATATAAGCTTAGCCAAACACCCCCAGAGCATTGAAATAAAATTTGTTTAGTCACCTTTCAAATTTTCTATAACTAATGTAATAAAGGTTTGCTAGTGTGTGATGACAGAGTTGAAATATTTGCAGGTATTAGATGCTCTAATAGGGCATGGTGATTCCCTGTTTCGGCGTGCCCAGTTAAAAGCCCTTGTCTCCATTCATGGCCAAGAGGTAAACATCCTTGATTGGTCGTTTGTTTGTGGCTCATATTCAAAAATTATTATATATCCCTAATTCCTATTTCTACTCACAAGTAAGAGATATAGTTGCAATTCTGTTTCAGTCTGTTTATTTTACTTAACTCATTCTCTCCTTTTTGCTGTTTTTTCTTATAAAATCACGAATAGGCTGGTAAAGGGGGTGAACTTTCTCATGATGAGATTACCATCATAAACGGAGCACTTGATTTGACGGCAAAGGTATACTCTGCAGGAAATCCATCATTGTAAAATTTCTTTCACTCTTGTTTTATGTAGAAATGCAAGTTGTGTATAGAAGACTAGCAGTAAACAACTTGTTACAAATCTTTCTTCTGAGCAATTTGGTTCTTGAATCTAGATATGTTTACCGTTCTAAAAGTGTGTCCATATTTTTCTTCTTTTGGTTGATTCTTTGAATCTAAAGGATTGTGCCACTCACTGGTCTTACTCCACCTACAAGCCTCTTTTGATTGACCCCAAAGTTGAGTTAGAATTGTACACCATGATGAGTACTACAGAAACACCCTAAATAGTTACTCTTTGTTGTATTTGTCTACTGATGATGACTAACATATGGGAAACTTTGCAGACTGCAGAGGAGGCCATGACACCTATTGAATCAACATTCTCGCTGGATGTCAACTCAAAACTAGAGTGGTGAGTTCTCCAATGGATTTCCATTACTTATTGTTCCTTCCTATTTTATTTCAGTTTACATAGTGGCTTAAGTGCTAAAAGCGTTCATGTGCAAATACTTACAGTATGATTTATATTAGATTGTTTCAAATATATCTTATTCTTATCATATAGGCTGTATAATTAGAACACGATGTCTTCTTAAGCTATTGCCAAAAGCACCTTGATATTTCTTGGGTATTTCGAATACGCACTCCTGATACACATTATTTGTAGGTCACTTAAATTCTTTTGGTAGTATCACCATCTACTATTAAGTTCTCTTATTGTAATCAGTTACCACACTTCTTATATACAATCCATGCATGACAACTTATTAGAGGAATGTTTTTCTGAAGCAGTCTCTCCACCCTTAGGTAGGAGTGACATCCGACTGTCTACATCATACCCTCCGTACCCCGCACAATAGTGGGATTGGGTGTTGTTTTTTGTTGTGGTTTTTGATATTTCTTGGGTACTCCAATGTCTTCTCAAATAAGTTTCACTTACATAACATAGTCTCTTATTTAAGTTACCAGGGAAAGCGAGTCTTTTGACTCAGATGTATGCGGCCTAATTGGGGTATCCTCCTGACCATTTCCGACCCTTTCCCTAGCCACCCCCAAATGTGTACCTAGTGAGGCATGAACCCGACACCTCTTGTGAGAGGACATCAGGTGCCTTACCACTAGGCCACTTTGGTGGTGGTTAATAATTGTCTCTTATATCTGGCAATATATTCTTCACCTCTTATTTGTATTCCTTTTTTGTTGCTCTGCAATATTTGGTGGTGGTTAATATTTGTCTGCAACATTGATTTATATATTGTGCAGGGAAGCATTTGGGAAAATTCTTGCTAAAGGACATAGCCGTGTTCCTGTGTATTCTGGGAACCCGAAAAACGTCATTGGCCTCCTACTGGTATGCTTGGGAAAATTAAGATAATTGTCAGACTTATTTACTTCTAAACTCTTTATTAGAATCAGTTTGTGTTAAATTGGGTTTCTTTTTGTATTTTCAACTAGTAGGTGAAAAGCCTTCTTACAGTTAGACCAGAAACAGAGACTCCAGTTAGTGCTGTTTCTATCAGAAAAATCCCCAGGTAACTGTGTTATATGTACTTTTAGGACTCAGTTTCATGTTTTCATAATCATGAAATTTCATTCATTTTGAAGTAAAATACATAAACGTCCTTGTGGTTTGGTCCCTTAAGTATGTAACGAATCTCACATTTGGTCTTTCAAGTATGTTATTTCACTTTTAATCCATAAAGGCAAGGCTAGAGGACGAGGGAACGTAAACATTGATTCTTGGGACCATATCCGTTACTATATCGCCAGGATCCAATTCAATAATATTTTACCATACCATAGTGTCCACTTGTGTAAATAACTCTTATTATTATGTTATGTTTCAGGGTACCAGCGGATATGCCATTGTATGACATTCTTAATGAGTTTCAAAAAGGTGGCAGTCATATGGCGGCTGTAGTTAAAGTAAAAAACAAGGACCATTCGCCTGCTAATGATAATGATCAAAAGCCTGCTACTGTTAGTTTACAAAAAATAGCTGCAAAAAAGGCAAATGGATATTCAGATGTAAATGAACCATTGTTGCCAAAGCTTGAAGAAGAATCAGATTATGTAATCAATATTGACAAGACTTCAAAGACGAATGTGCAACATGCAGATGATGTTGAAGATGGTGAAGTCATTGGCATCATTACCCTCGAAGATGTTTTCGAAGAGCTTCTACAAGTAAGTTAGCCTGTCCTTTCTTTTATTTGCTGAGGTGGTTTTGACCTTTTGACATAAGACTGGTCAAACGGGTGGAAACTTGAGTCACCTGTTTTGACCTCTTATTTAACCTTCCCATCTTGCCACCTCAATAATTATTTTGGCTCAAAATTTATCACAACATAATCGATGTTTACATACCAAAGTGCTAATTAATTTTCATAACTGATGCAGGAGGAAATTGTTGATGAAACTGATGTATATATAGACGTACATAAAAGGTGTGATTCTTTGTGTGTGCATCTTAGCTCAGCAGTCGTTGCTTTGACATTTTCTGTCAACATATTCATTTCTCTCACCTTGCTTGAAATAACTTTACAAAATGTTGCAGAATACGCGTAGCTGCAGCAGCTGCAGCTTCATTTGTAGCCCGTGCGCCTTCAGCTAGAAGGCTAACAGTTCAAAGACCCACAGTACGTTAAATTTTTCTTGCCATCAAGTTTAGTTCTGTTCAATATGTGACGAAGTTGATATATGTTTCCCAACTGTATGTGGTTTACATATCATACAAGACATGTCTCATTTTTCAGGATGTAGGCAACTATTTACTTAGGAATGAGTTGGAATAAATTGTGGTTTTTCTCAGATGGGCTTAATAAACTTTTCTTTGAGCTGAAAGGAAGTGGAATAAATAGTTGAAAGTCACACTAAGTCAATATTTTAATTCTTAAAACCTCTTAAATCGTCAATAAACTGTTTTTAAATGTGGACAAAGAGTGTTCGCGGGTCAATACGACATAGCCTGGCTTGATTTGTTTCAATCGGAACCTGCTTAAGTTACGCAGTTTCGATTCATCTATGGTATGCTACAATAAGACTTTCTTTCTGAAAGGTTAAGGTTCACCGCAAATGTAGTGTTTTCAAAGGGACTAGAAGTGATGATTTTTATTAATTTTATATGGAAATGGTTAGTTATGGGTCATGTTTGATTACTAATGGGTCAAAGTTTGCTAATGCACAAGCCACCTGTTTTACCACCGCTAATAATGACCCATCTCTTTTTAATACCTCTTTTTTTTGCGCCAGAGGTAATTCTGTAATTGTTAAAGTGATCTCTATAGTTTGTATGTTACAAGTGACCTGTCATAGTGACTATTTTTGTGTCGATTATTTTTACAAGGGGGTCAAAGAAGACAAGGACAAATCACCACAACAGTTGCACAACTAGAGCCGAACGAGGATGTATTACAGTGGTAGTATTAGATGGTTACTTACTGGAACAATGTATCCACCCTTTACCATGTAAAATTTTACTGCAATGGTTGTGCATGTTTACATGATAAACATGGAAGGGTACAAGCGAAATATGTAAAACACTTGAGAGCGATATTTTTCTGTTTTTAGTTTTACTGAGGTTTTGCAGGTTAACGACTACTGTACTTGCATTCTTCACTCCTTCGGTATGCTTTTTATGTGCCTTTCATGTTAGAAGATTTGGTTTCTGAAAATTTGTAAATGCTATCCATAGATTATTGACTTTTATTACCAATGATACATTAATCTCAAAATCTCAAATCAACGTTTGGATTAGATAACTGGAAATTAATCAAGTTCCATGTTAGGCTGCCGAAACTCCTTACAAATACATCAAAGTTACTTGACATAAAGTCTCATCAAAGTATTCATCTTTATACCATAATCAGAATTCAGAAGCTTTGCAAAGCTTCTGATATGACAATGGGTTAAAACTCAAACCTATTATTTCAAGTTTAATACTTATCACATCACTTGGTTTTCCTTTTGGGGCTCTTCTACTGCTTTCTTTTCTTTTAGGGGCTCTTCTGCTTTCTTTTCCTTTAGGGGCTCTTCTAATGCTTTCTCGATGTCATCCTGCATCCAAAAACCGCAGCAAGTCAACCCGTGCAAATGTTGTCAAAATTCCAACATACACAAAATACAGAAATAAAGCTACAAATAAGACGGACTGGTATCAAGTCAACACGTGTTTGGGTCAAAGAGTTTTTTTTCGTACAAGTCAAAATATGTCGCGTTTAGGTTGGTTTGACCAGCTACACTTTTCTGTACTCTAGTAACAAAAACAAAAAAACTAACTGTTACAAGTAACCAAAATGAAGAAAGGATTTAGCAAGTTGTGTGCATTTGAATATACTTGTGACGGTTTTGAACCTTTTTGACCCATATGACCAAATTACTTTTTAGGTAAATTCTTTGAATCTACCTGTTAGTGACAACACAAATCAGTTTTAGCTTAATGAATTGAAAACGCCACCTATATGAATAAACATATGGCAATACCTCAATGGTTGATGGTGTAGTCGTTGTCCCCATTCGACGTATTACTTTTCCATTCTTACTAACTAGAAACTTTGTGAAGTTCCATTTGATAGTAGTCCCCATAAATCCACCACCATTTGCTTTCAAGTACTTGTACAATGGCGATGCATTGTTCCCGTTTACTTTCACCTGTTTCGTTAAACAATCCTTACATATTTTAAACGACCGATGACATGAAGATAAGGTATAAATAAGATAAATAAGCAATTGAGACTTTACTTTTCCAAAAATCGGGTATTCAGCTTGGAACCTCTCACAAACATACTGCACGGTCTCTTCTATATTCCCAGGTTCCTGTTGGAGGAACTGATTGCATGGAAATGCTAATATCTCAAAACCTGCTTCAAGTTTTTGCCATAGATTTGTTATAGTAACTCACGTACCGAAACTTACTTTACTAGTTTACTGATATGAAGTTTCTTTAAGGGGTCTCGCCTCTGAAGTTCCATAATGTATATTACGATTTCAAGAATCTTATCGGCACTAAAGTACGTACAACAGTAGAAATTGTGTACCTTTATCCCTGTATTTCCTGTAAAGCTCAGTAAGTCGTGTATAGTTTGAATTCGTAAATGCACTGTTGCATCATCACCATTCACCAACAAAGATTGATCAGAAATCAAATCCAATTCAATAACAAAATTTCAATGAATATGATGCTTTTGCATAAGTACCAAGACAATTCAGAGACGGACATACTTAAGTCGAGGGTATGCCCTCCGAAAATCATCCGTTGTGTAAAAAAAAATGTAAAATTTTAATAGTTTCATACAAAGTGCATACTCTCTTTAGAATTTGGTGCACACCTTACTTAAAATTTGGTGCTTAAAAATTGACGTACAAACGATTTCCGATTTTTCTGAAAGTGCATACCATATAACTGATGTCTGCGTACGCCACAACAATTAATGTTCATTTGTTTTGTTCAAGCCATTGCTCTTTGAATCATCAAAAACACGGTTTTAAGTCATATTTAGATCATTTTATATCAGAAAATTCTTCTAATAACGATATTTTGTATACAAACATGCAAGATTACAATGACCCAAATGGACACAATGTAATCTCTAATGAACAAAATATACAAAAAAGTACGATAAAACATATAAACGAATACATTCGCATATTATGCAAAGAACTCGAAAAGGATAACATGAAATAACAACCATTTGGAAGCAACATTGACAATGAGCAAAACTTTGCCTTTGTACATGCTAAGATCAACATCTTTTCCTTTGCTATCCTACATTTTACAAAACATAAAAATAAATCAATATCACATGAATCTTGATCAAAATTTCCAACATTTGATTGATATTACCTTGACTATGAAATCATGAACTGATGATTGGTCAGGAACAGATGAAGAAGCACCCATTTTTTAATTTCTAATGATTTTTTAGATACATGAAATGTATGATGGATCATTTTTGAGGATGAGAATTTTTCTAGATTTTTATTCAAGAATGAACATCAACCTCAATTCTTATTTTGTTCCAAACTAATACAAATATACACATTTTTAGGGAATTAATAGTTTTTTCTCTCTTTTTTTTCTTTTTCTTTTCAGGATATAGAAATGTGGCTGGGAATCACGCGCGGTCATATTTGAAGCAGAGGTATGCACGTGTATACTATTTGAGCATCATCAGTAGTGTAAAAAATGAGAATTTGCATTTTTTTTATGTTTAACACTAAGTGCATACTCTTTTGTGATTTAAATAAAAGGTGTACATCCCTTTAAGAGTGTAAAATTCACGGTCTTGTCTTGATTAAGTCTAGTTTGGTAGTTGTTCTCTTGAGTTCCAATCTGGTCAAGCGATGTTTTTAGAACCAAATTGGCTCTAAACCAAGAGAGCACATTCCAAATTGAACTATAATTGCGGCCATCCGCCCCAAGCCCTCGATCTACCCTTTTCAAACCAGACTCCTATCAACTCAAAACAATACTAGTTGCAACTCATGCCCTTTAAGAGTTTTCCAGCTTTTGAAATCACAGTTTTATTCCTTAACGGACATGATATTAAATATTCTCTTTTGTTTTTAGTTTTGATCACAAGAATTCTGTGTTGATTTGTAAAGAAAAAGTTATGCAGTCGGTTTGTATTTTACTCATACATGACAGTTAAATAAATAAATGGACAACCAGTGTTAGTTAATAAAATTGTTAGTTTAGTCACGACTGTTTGCAAAATGGATTTGATCATTCTCTATTAACTTGAACAATGAACCAAGATTAGACCAAGCTTTACACAATGACATGTTGTTGATTTCAGTTGTAACGTAAGTTCACATTCTGTACAAATCTGTACCATTTACATTGAATCCTTCCTACATGCTCTGAAGTGGTTCCATAATCGCACCAAAATTAATTCTGAAAACAACTTTCCCTAGGTCTGATATAGTACGTATTCCATACCTACTGTGAACTGGTCTCAGATGCTTGTAAGAATTTGAACAAAAACCAAGTATATGGGCATGATAGCTATTGCATTTGCTAGTGTCAAATGGTTGCCACTGTTACTCTTCTTTGATGCAGATGGCTTGGTGGTGTTCTGTGTAGATGCATTATTGGCAGGGCTCGGCTTGGTGTTTGTTGATGGTGGTGTAGGATGCAGCGGTTGAGGTGGAGGAGGCGAGTGGGGAGGAGCATTAGAACCTGCAGTTCCATGCTTTACGTTAATTAAACTGAAACAGTAAACTGTATGTACTTGTGATGTATATTACATACTACTACATTAGTACGCATTAAAAATGGGTATAATAAAGCTAAGATGTTGAGTGGAATTGTTGAAAACAATAGTTCCTGAATGAAAGGACAGAACATTTAGGATAAACCTGAACGGGCTTCTTTGTGGTGTCAATGAGAGGAGGCAGAGTTTGTGAACCTGAATCAATGCAATGAAATACGTTATGATAAGCAAGCGACAACAAAACACAAGAGCCAAACAATTTGGCCAGATTAAAAATGACTACTACTACTATATTTAGTCTGTTCTAAAGCTTCAAACTTCCTAAAGAGATATATCAACAACTAGCCTTACAAAAACACCAAATATGAGATAAACTGAAAAACCTAATCACCATATATACACATATATCAAACCACTTGTCTCAAAATCTGTTTCGGAAGTAATGATGATCATACTTTCATACGGGCCTGTATTTGTTTCTTTCTGTTATCAAACTACATACCGACGCCACACAACAAAACAGTATGATTTATGAATTTGATCGAGCATTTTCAGATGTAAAGTTACACACCCAAGGCCATCTCAATGTATACAAAGCAATGCATTAGGAAAACCTATATCTGAACTTGATATACTCTATCTTTTAGCGACATAACATAAAAACCTCAAAATTTATGCCAAGATACACACTGATACATACTGTATTATTGTTTTGCTTTTCAAGATTCCACAACCTAAAAGAGATACCACAAAAACGACCCTAATCAAAAGACGTTATGAAACTTACTCAGTCCATCCGCCACAAACAGTATAATTATCAAAATTTATAATCAATCTACAAAACGATACATATGCTAATTCAACGAAATCAAAAGAGTTACGAAAACTAACAAACACGTAAATTACTATACCTAATCATAATACAAATTCCGCACCAATTTTCACTAAATTAATTAGACTCAAAATCTCATAAATAGATATGTAACAGATTCTAAGTAACGTACCTGAACAAATGGAATCAAGCGTATCGTTACCACGATCGGAATCGGAATCGTTAACATAACAAAGATCGGATAAGGAAAGAAGCTTAGTAGCATTAAGAGGAAAGCCAAGAAGACTAGTCTGACGAACAAGATAACACAAACAATCAGCATCACCAGAATCAAATGATCCATTGAATATATCACAGCATTGAGAAGACGGCTCGTCGGAGAGATCGTTCGGAGGTGCGGAAATGTACGGAAGACATGGTGAGAATGAGATGACTGAATCTGCGCAGCCTCCTGGTGGTGCTGGTGGGATCGAGATATCGGCACTCGTTACGGTTGAAGATGATGAGGTGATGGTGATGGTGATGATCAAGATTATGAAAGCTGTTGGATTCATTGTGAGTTGACGGTTATTTCTGTTATGGGAGTGACAATTTAAATCATGTATGTATATTGGCGCCTCTTTATATAGTGTTTGGGATTAGATTATGCGTTTTGAAAACGGATAATCAAATAATCAGTTGTTACAAAACGTGGTTATCAAATATAGTGTTTGGATTTGATTATTTTGTTTGATATCGCAATAATCAAAATAAGTGTTTGGCAAATCAAAATAATTAATAGCTTAGTCACTAAAATGACTAAAATGGACATGTGTATATTTTTTATACAAAAGTATGTATATGATATTTAAGAGGGTGTTAAGGGCAATTTTATAATTTGAGGTGGACCCCATAAGTGCGTTTTGGAACTGCACCTCTTGGGTTGCTTTTTGAAAACTCCATTTTGGAGCAATCTAAACGCAATTAATCATGTTTTTAACTTTCTTTGCCAAACACTATAATAAGATTATTTGCGTTTTCGTAACGCAATAATCAAATAATCTGCCACATATCGCAATCTCAAACACCCTCTAAATTGCTACTACTTTAATACTAATCTTTGAAAAAATAGAATTTTTGTAACATGATGGTGGTGATTTGCACATTTTTTAAATTAATTGAGACACTTTAATTTGGAGTGTTTTGATATTTATACCCTTACATGATGAAAATGAGTAAAAATCATGTGAGAGTGTAAGTGTCAATCTTTTTATATAATAAAAGAATTACATCATTTCGGAGTGATTTTGTCAATTCATTTTTTATTGAAAAAATAATTAGACCAATAGGAGAGCTCGATTTTGCCACATAAGTAAAATCGTGTGATGTGATTGGTTAATAAAAGTTAAAATTAAATTGATTTTGGTCAAACTTTAATAAATTTGATGGAGAAATTTGGTTGAAAAAAACAAACACATAAAAATATAGATGTAAAATTTGTGATAACAAAAACTTAAAAAAAGATGAGGCAATTAATAAAACTTTAGTGGTAAAATTTTTAAAAATTATATAGAGTTAAGTGTAATATTATAAGTTTTCATGTTTTTAATAACTTTAGAAAATAAACAAATACCCCTTTATATTTTATACCCCCTATACTTTATATCTTTAAAATACAATATATATGTTGTTTTAAAATTACAACATATAAATATGTGTAAGATTATAAATATCAAAATATTGCTTTTATTATATATGTTTAGTAAGAACTCATTTATTCCATTTTTAAAAGCTTAACACGTGTGGACACGAGTTTGAATATTAAATACAACTAAATTATTGAAAACGAGAATATAATTATCAAATTGTAAGCACGAGTGATTGTAATATGAAAATAAATATACGCGATTGTACGTATAAAAACGACTCATGTAATTCTTATTTATTTATATATAAGCATATCTAGAAAAACATTTAAAATAAATTTGATTTATGTGTAAACTCTATGTGTGCACGAGACTTATAACTATATAATTATATGCAATTACCTTTAAAGACACAATATTTAGTAGTAATACATAATAATTTTTTTTGTCAAAACCTATGCGTGCACGGATATTATAACTAGTACACTTTAAATTAGAGTGTCTCAATCAATCAAGAGAATGTGCAAATCACCACCTAACAAAAAACAAGTACCTAGTGCAATACATAAAGTAAATGACACCCATGACCGAAATGGTCTTGCAAAGTTATGGCACCATATCAAACTTCAACAACCAAATATTACAATGAATACTTCATTTAGGACACATCAATCAAACACAGAAAAAACAAATAAATCTCTTTATCTTTTACATTAATAAGGTTTTGAACAAAGTTAAAAGACTTTACCAACGACCAAAAGCAAGTCGATTATTTATGTGAGCTTAAAATCCTTGTATCAAACAGATTTTAGATAGAAGAGAAGTGTAAGGTACCTTAACAGGTGAAATTGGTGCAAGTCTATTCATAGATTTCATGAGGTATTTATCAAATAATATACATTTCACATTTTTACTTGGGGTAATTAGGGGACACTAGAGAGCCATGTTATTAATCTAAGATTGACAAAAGGGGTAACCAATAATAGACATATTTGTGTTGAGAAGTTACTGATTCATAACACTCTCCTTTGAATGCCACTTTTTCAACATAAAGTCGACTTTGAAATACTGCCTTATTAAAACATTTTTTTTTATGAAAAAACTGTTAAAATTATAAAATCATCATTTTTCTCTTCAAACTCAGACCACGGTATTCAAAACTAAAAAGTGTCTCTTCATTTTTTTTTACCTAATTTTATCTCTTCATTTTTTTTTCTTTCATTTCAAAACTCAGAAACATATTGTTAATGTTGCCGCTCTAACGTTTTTCATTTGAAAATGTACATTAATGGTTGATGTTGTCATAATTTTATATTTTATTGTATCCAAATTTTAAACATTTTAAGATATTGTTTTCGTTTGACCAGAACATTTTAAGTAGTTGATCGTACTAGTTAGCAATATACGTACGGATATAGACTCCTAGTAAGTGGGTTCATCTATTTCTAGATGTGGACGAGGTTAAAGTCTCAATTATAAGTTTACATGTACTTGCTGAGTTGGACTAAAACACTTCATTAAAACTATACAAGACTTTGTAACACAACTTTTTCTTTTTTATTAACAAATACAGTAAGAGATAGTCACTATATTTTACACAACGTCAAAAAAAATCTACGTGATTCACGGAACCCTTATTAAAATCACCAAAGATTCCCCCTCCTTAAAGTGTGATATCTGACACTGCAATTATCATCAACAATAATAACAATACTCAATCCTGTGTGAGCGGAGTATGAGTGTGGTAAATGTAGAAAGTCACGCATTTACTTGAGAGTAAAATTTCACAAGATGTCGACAATCATAAAATTTGGTTTATTTCATTAACTCGTCTACTTCATAAAGTGTTGAAAACTTTGGACAAGTGAACAATTCCAGATAATATTTTCGACCATTGAACCTCGTGTATAAGAATGCTCTTTAACTAAATGGTTGTGAGATTGATTTGTTGTGTATAGAATATGAGATAGTTAGTTGTATTTCTAAAAAAAATATATTTTCAACCATTGTAAATAAACATGTAAACTACAGAAAATGTCCTTGTGGTTTCTCTTTTTGCACTCTATGTCACTCTCAAACTTTAATTACAAAGAATGCCATTACTGTTCACACTTTGTTACAAAGAATGCCACTAACTCTAACGCTCGTTATCTGTTTTCGTTAGTCAAAGTCAAAGACATGCGAAATGACTAATTTACCATCGTCTTCTTCCTCACTCAAGAACATCAAGCCCATAAACCTACACTGAATAACACGAATAACCAAACCCAAATACTGTTAAAAAATTTGTGAACCACAATCATCTTCAAAATCAAAATCTTCTTTATAACATAATTATCCAATCATCATAGAACACTTTGACTCATAAAACCCTCAGACCACAATCAAAACCTATAGAGACGAATAAATCTTGCTTAGTTTCGGATAGGTGGGTCTTTGTGGATGGGTTTTGGCAGGCCAATTGGGCTTGGCAAGGACAACCCTCTGGCAGATCTGATGGGGAGGTTTCTTCGCTCTTAAACCTTCTTAATGGGCTTATCTTAACCCCTTCTCAAGATGATAAATGGGTTTGGTCTTTAGAACACTCAGGTGCTTTTACAGTGAGATCTCTCTCGACTACTATTGATAATAAGATTCTTGCTTGTCATGCAAATTCCATGGATAAAGTTTTTCCATGGAATTCATGGGTTCCTCGTAAAGTAAACATATGTGTTTGGCGGGTTTTCTTAGATCGTATCCCCACCCGATCTAATCTATCTCGACGAGGCATTCAAATTCAAAATCCTTCTTGTGTTTTCTGTGATGATAATGTTGAAACCCGTGATCACTGTTTTTTCTCATGCCCAAAAATCAAGATTATATGGTTGAAGATTTGGAGTTGGTGGAAGGCTCCACCTACATTTCACCCTTCTTTGGATGATATCTTAACAGGTGTTAGGATTTAGTAAATCTAGTTATTGAAGAGTCGGTCACCTCAAGTATATGTAATCATTAGAAAGCTTGTAGTCGTAGATTATTATATGTTAAGTAGTATTTAGTTTAAGTAACACCATGGAGGACGGACGGGTCTTTACCCATTGTATGCCTGATCCACAGCCCGTAGGTGGCGATTTATGTAAGACCTATAAATACTCTCTACCTTCCAAGGTAGAGAGTTGGAGCTCATAATAATATGTTAATTTTCTCTCACTAAAGTTCCCAACCTCTAACTTTCTCTCTCTAAAACTCATCTTATACGCCTCTTGTATTCATGATTTAGTGTGTTTGTGAAATCCAATATGTTACAAATGGTATCAGAGAGCCATGGTTAGATCATCTCTTACATATCCTTGGATTTCTAGTGGTTTTTAGATGGTTTTGAGGTTGAAAAGTTTAGTGGTTTTGCATCATTGGATCACTTTTTGTGTTAAAGCTTGGATTTTGATTGTACTTTTGTGTTTAGGATCATCATAAGTGTTTAGGTTTTGATTTGGTAGGCTTGAATCATCGTGGTTGGGTTGTTTTTGGATTGATAAGTGGTGTTTTTGAGATATTCTTGCTAGCGACTTGAGTCACGGATTTTTTTAATCTTGGTAGCGACTTGCTTTGTAAGTTCGTAGCGAGTTGTAGTTGAAGTGGTAGCGATTTGAGCTTAGCGACTTGTCTATTGAGACAAACCGACAAACAGTACACTTAGTGGATTCTCCACTACGGGTAGCGACTTGGTGAAGGTAGCGATTTGCTTTCAATTTTGTTAGCGATTTGTACTTAAGTTTTCTTAGCGACTTGGTGTTAGCGACTTGAACCTTAGCGAGTTGCTATTTAGCGACTTGACGACTTAGCGACTTGGTGCTTAGCGACTTGCTGTCAAAATTTGTAGCGACTTGGTGCTTAGCGACTTGTTGTCATAATTCTCAGCGACTTGGTGTTAGCAACTTGGTTCAAGGTTTCTTAGCGACTTGGTTGAATGTTTGGTTGTAATACGGTTTTCTCTTGATTTAGTAAAATCCCGTGAAAGAATCTATTTCCCAGTTTAATCATAGAGTTTTAAAATCCCGTGTAATCTGTTAACATGTCTACCAACGTACCTACAATCATCTCCATCTGGTCGAGGATGTTCAAGCAATGGTTCGATACTCGTCCCACCTATGCTTGATGAATCGACTACGACTCTTGGGCACAACGAATCGATTGTCTTGTCTTGGAAAGGAAAACGAGTCAACATTCTCAAGTCTATTGATGAAGGACCTTATCGATTGAGACTACTAGAGACTTAATTGATACAATCAAGATGGAACAATGATCTATGGAATAGATGCACCAAAGACGTATGATGAGCTCAATGATAAGGAGAAAAAGAGGTTCGATCGTCGATATCGTGGCCTCAAACATCATACTACTGTGGTCTTCCAAAAGACATCTACAAGCTAATCAATCACAACACCGAAGCCAAGGCGGTTTGGGATAATGTCAAGATGCTTCTCTCGGGTTCGAATTAACTATTGAAGAGAGAATCACAATCAGTATGATGAATTTGAACACTTCAAGATGAAACACGATGAGAGTGTCTATGAGTACTACGTGAGATTCCATAAGCTTGTGAATGACATGAGGAACATCAAAATGACCATGCCAAACATTCAATTGAACTCAAAATTTGTGAACAACATGAATCTGAATGGCACAAGTTTGTCACCTCTGTGAAGCTAACCAAAGGATTGAAGAATACAAACTATGAGCAACTCTATGCATTCCTTCTTCGAATGAGAGACATGCTATGTTTGAAAAATGATTCTTGATCGGTTCAAAACCAACCGGAGAGACAAGCTCATCAAATGATTTAACGCGCTTTTATACAAATGTTGGAATTACCACCAAAGATTCTCAAGTTATACCCATGGGTAATGGCAATCACAAACTCATTCCCGATCCAATGTTCAAACAAGTCGATGCCGATGCACACGTGGGACACTTCATTAATCAACGGCTCTCATGATTAGTCAAAACATAAACTCTCCCACACACCAACAACAACCTCGAACAACATCCAATCCACACAATCAAGCCACCGCCGAGATGGGAAGGTTATGGTGCGGCCGGTTCAAGAAAGGCGATGCGAACAAGGAAAAGGTGGAGTTGGTAGAGGATATGTGGAAATCAAAATCGGGAAGGATTGGAAATCAAGGACAAGCAAAGTCAATTAAGTGCTACAACTGTGGTGGTGATGGACACATAGCAGGAACTACACTTCTCCAAAACACCCTCAAAATGCGAGTACTTCAAAGACAAGATGTTACTTGTGCAAGCTCGGGATAATGGAGTTGTGTTGGATGAAGAGGAGTGTTGTTTCTTCTTGAGGGCAATGCCAAGACATATGATGCGATGTGGATGAGCGACCAATTCGAGAGATACGTCATAATCATCGAATGCCTTTCAAGTTGCGATCGTGATGCATACGACTCGGCGTCGATGATGAACCCATCTTGCACAAACAATTTTCGTGGCTAGCATTTCTCCAATGGTCTCTCCAAAGGTCCCTCACCACGACAAGCTAGTCCATCCAAAGAATCAATCATCTCGGAGGTATTAAAACTATACGATGATGTTGATGAGCAAAGATACATGACAAAGTACAATCCATCAAACGTTTTGAGTCGATATTGAAAATATGGGTAATATCAATGTGGTCCCATATGATCAATATGTGAAACAAAGTGAAAGTGAGACCGTACCAAGTGATGCATCTTCTGCGGTCAATGATGACTATATTTTTATGAATACACCGCATGTGCTCATGATGATTCTCGTTGTTTCGAACCGAATGCCTATAAAGAACAAATTGATATTTATGAACAGTGCTAAGTTTGAGTTAACCACCCGTGAGCGAAATGGATGACCAAATGCGCATAACTATTAGAAAAAGTAAGTTTAGAGAAGAAGTATTAAAATAAGAGTTAAACTCCTTACAAGAAAATCTTTCTAAAACCGCTAAGCAAAACAAGAACTTCAAGAAAATGCCAAAATGCTTAAGCAAGAATTCGTATAAGGAATCAAAACTTTGAATGATTTTTCTAATCTAAAACCTTGAAAAACAAGCTCGAAAATAAGTTATACGTACAAGGAATACCATTCGATCGCTTCACATGATCACTAAGCATAGAGTTCTCGATAAGCATAGTATCCCCATTATAAAGGAATCCAACCACGAGTATGGTAAGATAGCAAAAGCGCTCAAAATGTAATCTATGATGGCAATGAGATTCTTAAACCCGACGAAACCTAGTTGCATTGAGTGCATCGAGGAAGATAGAAAACTAGATGATGCATCTAGGAGAAAATGGATAAGAAACTCAACAATCCTACATGTAAAGAGAAAACATAATTATCGGACCCCATGACTACAAAAAGGAAAATTGGATCTCCTTGAACATGTTTAAGCCTCAAACATTGTTAACACCGAACAAATGTTCGGAAAAAGGATTTAGATAAGCAAAAGGCGAGAATCTTGTTGTAACAAACCCCCTTTAGGAAAATACCTTCAAGAATCGTGTATCCTCCTAATACACCAATGCATCTAGTCCCTAGAACTATTGCCACTAAAAGCAAGACCTTAATCACCAATATGTTATCTTTCAATTATTTGTTGATTTTGAGAAAACTTGCAAGAAAAGGATCACACCCACCGTATAATCAAGGGAAAGGGTTTTGAGCAAACTAAAGAATGCTATTTAACCGAGGTCATGCCTTTCTTTAAACAACTAAAAGATCAATTTGAGAGTCTTAAAAGGATGAATTCGGATATTAAAGAAATGGAAAAGGAATTTGATGCAATGATAGTTGAGGTTAGTGACTATGAGCGAGAATTAAAATATAATGAGATTGAGAGGAAGAACTTGCATACATTGAATGAGAATCTTATTTCGAATGTATCACTCAAGATGTGTTTTACATCGCTACTAATTGTTCCATTAATGCTTCTCAATTTCATGAATTATCTGTTGCTCGAAAGTCTCCCATGATCGTGTCATTGAGCTTGAAAAGACTAATTCTAAACTAAATGAGAAAATTGATCGGGATGATCACGATAATTTGGTAAAACATCTTTCTAAGATAGAAGTTGAACATTTTAATTTACAACTAAAATATCAACATCTTAAAGAAAATGTCAAAACCTCAAATATCAAGACATCATTAGATGCTCCGAGTTTGATGCGTTTTCGGATAAACAAACGTGACGAATGATTCAAGCTCATTGTAACACGATCGAAAGTTGAAAGACCAAATCTCTCAATTAAAGGGTGAAAAGAACAATGTGATCGGCACCCAAATGCCTCCTCCTTTAGATTCTCGGTATTCTCAAACTTTTCATCTTCAAAACTTAGTTAATGCTTTACAAAAGGAAAACGAAAGTTTTCTAGAAGAAAATGAAAAGTTAAACGACACTTTAAAGAGTTATATGATTCAATGAAAGTCACCCGTGACAAAACAACGAAAAATAACGTCTTTACAAAAGGAAATTGAGAATCGAGAGTCGAAAAAAGGAAATCGCCACTTGTTTTGAATGAGAATGTTGCATCAAAGTCATCATCGATCGCAAATATCTTGTGATCAAGTAAATACATTCATCCTCATCTTAGAAATAATGAACCATGTTTCACAATTATTGCACTCACCTTAAGGATAGTCTAGAATGTCTCTGTGAGATCGTGGAAGAGGATTTATTGAATAAGCCTCTTGATAGAGAAATTAGGTTTGCTTGCATTCAGGCCAAACGATCTCAAGAGCTGCTAGAATGTTTAATAGCAACATGTCCTAAATCCTTAGGTGCGAAAGGTAAAGATGTGATGCCTTGTTCTATGCCTAGTGCCAAGCATACAAACCATTTCATGCCCAGCTTTAAGAAAGTGAACACTAATGTGCCTTCTAGTAGTTCAGATCCTTGCACATCTAGTTCAGGAATGCAAAAAGTAGATCAACCAACTAATGTTCCCATAATTCCCTCTACAGAGTAATCATGACATTAAAGCAAGCGGGTCAAAGCCTCCATGCAATACCAAGCAAGATAGGACCTCACAAGCTAAGAATGTGCATTGGAAGAGAGTGAAGACCAATCTAGGAACTTTAAGTTTGAGTTGAATAAAACGAATCGTGTTGATTCTAGTATTAGCCATAGGCGCATCGTAATTCATTCGAATTCGATACTATCCGCAAACCATGTAATGATGTCTCTTGAATTGCTTGCTAATCATGAATGTGGTGTGAATGTTTTGTCTAATCTTTGTCAAATGCCCGCTTAAAATTGTTATACTAAAAATCATGCTAAGAAGGCTAAAAGGCAAAGACGAAAGAAAGTTAGAAAACAAGTGGAAACCCACAGAAGAACATTTAGAAAGATAGGTTATCAATGGATACCTTTTACGCTAAGACAATGCCCACTAGAAAACGGATGCCTACCGGTAGAACTATTCCTTTAAGAAGTGAACATACTTTGAATAGGTCAAATCTGATACCAAAGACCGCATCTATTCCTAATGATTCCATTGCTTCTATTTACGATATGGGTGTTTCCATTTCGATGTGGGTGTTCCAATCATCATTACTAACCAAATGGAACACATTCTTGCATGGGATCCCAATTATCCAGCTTATCCATTCTTGTCTCGTGTTCAACCGCAGATCGTTCAAATCGTTACGTGGTACTGGACTCAGTCGTTCCAAGCATATATTTGAGACCGGTCGCGCTCATGAACTTTTGAGCAAATTCATAGGGACGATTAGATTCGGGAACGATCATTTCGGTGCAATTATGGGTTATGGAGATTATGTGGTTGGTAAAAGTGTAATTTCTAGGGTATATTATGTGAAAGGTCTTGGTCATAACTTGTTCTCTGTTGGTCAATTCTGTGATTCCGATCTAGAAGTGGCTTTTAGAAAGCATACTTGTTTCGTTAGAGAACTTGATGGTGTGGAATTATATTATGTGGAAGGTCTTGGTCATAACTTGTTCTCTGTTGGTCAATTATGTGATTCCGATCTAGAAGTGGCTTTTAGAAAGCATACTTGTTTCGTTAGAGAACTTGATGGTGTGGAATTATTAAGAGGTACTCGTGGTTCTAACCTATACACCATTTCTATCGAAGACATGATGAAGTCTTCTCCAATATGCTTGCTGTCAAAGGCTTCAAAAACAAAGTCATGGTTATGGCATCGTCGTCTCAATCACTTGAACTTCGGTACCATTAATAACCTTTCCAGAAAGGATCTTGTCAGAGGCTTACCCAGTTGAAATATGAAAAGATCATCTTTGTTCACTTGCCGGTTGGGAAAAAGCACGAAATATGCCCACAAACCAAAACCCACAAACTCAGTAATGGAAGTTCTTCATACCCTTCATATGGATCTGTGCGGACCAATGAGAGTGCAAACGATAAATGGGAAGAAATACATTCTAGTAGTTGTTGATGACTACTCTCGATTTACTTGGGTAAAGTTTTTGAGGAAAAAGGATGAAACTCCAGATGTCATTATCAAACTTATCAAACAGCTTCAGGTTCGACTCAATAATACTGTTAGAATTGTTCGAACAGACAATGGCACAAAGTGTTAGGAATTGGAAATTCCATGTTAAAGTGTCGGTCACCCCAATTATAGTCTAGCATAAGTTAGCTCGTAGACATATCGTTATTTACTGTTTAGTAGCGTAGATTAGTTTAGTGTATCACCGTGGAGGAAGGACGGGTCTTTACCCACTGTATGCCTGATCCACAGTGCGACAGGAGGACGTAGTCTTTGTAAGTATAAATACCCCTTCCATCCTTGGAAGGGGTGATGCTTCATTCTTAATCTAATATTCCCCTTTTTGTTTATCTCTCTAGAACCACCCTCTACTCTCTTCATCTCTCTAAAACCATGGCTTTCTTGTATCATCACCATCCAAGGCCACCCGAATCATCATAACACAATATATGTAAGATCCTACAAATGATACCAGAGCCAAGGTTTTTGTGTTTTGATGATTTATTGTGGTTTTGATTTATGTTTTAAAATCTGTTTTTGTACTCTTATTGGTCTGGAATATTTTTTCTGTTTAGTATTTTTGGGTAAACAGTTTTAAAACTATGTTTGTATTTCTTTTGGTCAAAAGTCTTGTGCTATCCTGTTAACATCTGTTTTGTGTCATGTCTTTGTCCAAACAGAATGCTTTTTTCATATATATGACTTTTTTGGTCCAAACGCGTGAAATACCATGTGGTCATCTGGTCAGTTTTTATAGTCAAACATGGTCAAAACGAGTAAACAAAAAGCCTTTCTTATGCTGTTTTATGGTCAAAATGGGTAAAAAGATGCATTTTTATGCAGTTTTTCTGGGTTTGCTATGAAGATGGTCGGAAAACATTGTCGGAAAACTCATCGGAAAAAGTCAACGAGGGTCAAAACCCTATTTTTACGCATAAGGAGCATCTTCAGTGATATTTACGCATAACTGTGAAGTTATGCCTAAGGAATTGTTACGCGTATGTGTTTACGCATAAGCCTATGCTTACGCGTAAGAATCAGTTTTTACGCCTAAGCAAGTTATGCGTAACTGCTAACTCTTACGCATAAGAAAGGATGAGGTTACGCGTAATAAATTTCTACGACTAAGACTTTGTTTACGCGTAAATAAATCCTTTACGCATAAACAGGATTACTTACGCTTAAGAAAGTGCCGAAAATGAAAGAACTTATGCTTAGGACCATGACTGACCACAATGAATAACATAATACCAAAACAACTCGACTTCAGGAGTCTCACCATCATCAGTCAACGAACTCAAATTGAAAAGGAAAACAGCTCAGACTCATCAAATAACAAACCATCCTCTTCATCATCTAATATCAAATCTATCCTAACTCATCCTCCATCAGAATCAAGACTCAAAAATAAAGAAATACATATCAATCTCAGATTTGTTTCATTTCTTTTGCAATCTTTTAAAGATTGTTTCAAGTGAAACAATTATCCTCATAGATCCATTTTTGAAGACGAAGCTTCAATTTATGTCCGAATTAAAAGGAAAAATTAATAACAAGCTTGTTATAATCTTTTCTTCAGTTCGTTATAATTAAAAGAAAAACACGACAATCAAACAACATGTACCTACCCGTGACCCTTAAAGGATCTTGAAGCCATAAACGTTCAACACTTGTGTTCTTCAATTCGAAGATGAAAAAAGAGATTTTGATGCTCGTGGGTGGTCGTGTGTAAGCGTTTATGATTGTTGTGTGATTGATCACTCTGATGAGATGAAGGATGACAGATGAACTTAGTTATATTGCTTCAGATCTGAGTTGGGAAACAAAATAAAAAAAAGGGGAGCGTATTGTTTTTAGTCATTTGGTGAAAGGATTTTAAGGTGTAGGCGTTTTTCTCACTAAGTGGTTTAGGGTTAGGGTAAGTTATAAGTGTGTCACTTATAATACTGGTTTTGGTTTTTGGATCGGATCACATATATGGTGTATGGGCTGCATTATTTGATAATCTTTTGATGGACTAGGTGGATTACTCGATATACTCGCTTGTCACTCTTGTTTAAGACCAAATTGAATGTAAAACTTTGTTATCCAAATTTTGTGTTACAAAATTCTTGGATACAAACTTTAATATTGGTAAACTGGATGGTATATATTGGTATGGTATCTATTTTCACGGAGGGATACATAATTCACGGCTTGAGCGAATATTTGAAAAGAAAAAAAAAATGATGACTGCTGGATTTTTGTACGGTATTAGTGACGTTATCTCCATATGTGGTCATTACTATTAGCCGATGAATCAATGGAGGTTCGATTTCAGCAATTCCCATGGGATATTCAACGCCACAGAACGACTATGATACTTCACAGTCTAAGCAAAATCTTTCAAGAATATTCAGCGTCAGTCATGATTTTCAAGATGTTTGCTTATGACAAGAACTTCTCGTGCAATTGGTCGTACACGTTATGATGCTTCCGAAAGTTCGAAACCATCATGGGGGAGAAACATGTACTTTGATGTGTTACGGTTAACATCCAAGGAAAAGTAGTGTATACTACTCGACTTAGTATGGTTTGTGAAGTTGTCTACATATGGGTAAAGAATTGTTGATGATGTTGTTGGTGTTGGATAATGAACCGCTGATGAAACGCTGCATGATCCCCTAAAACAGATATTCACCGAAACCAAAGTTGTCATAACACATTCAAGGTGAAATTGTTTACGGTTTTGTCTTGATTTTGTAAAATCCCGCGAAAGAATCTATTTATCGGTTTAAATCATAGATTTGTAAAATCCCGTGACAATGGAAACATCCTGGTAATTATTGAGTACTTTTCCGGATCTATCTCACGGTTTATTCTTGGTTTTATAAAATCCCGCGAAAGAAACTATTTCTCGGTTTAAACCATAGAATTGTAAAATCCCATGACGATGGAACCATCCTAGAGAATGGAAAGTGTATTTCAGGATCTCATCTGATGCTGGTGCTACGATTTCTTCTTCGAAGAAGGGATAAAAGGGTGTACTTCATGAAGTGGGTGTTTGTTTGGATTGTCCTCATGGCAGTTTGGTTATTACATGGTTTTACGGGGTTATGTGCTTTTAACCATGGTCGGGATGAAACCATTATCATAGTTCACTTAAAACATCAAAGGAGGCTAGATCTGAGCTTTTAATCAGAAGATGTGACAACGAGGTTAATTCACTATTATTTATTTGAGGTTGAAGTGAAATATCACGGGCGAGTGTACTTAGTATCTGAAGGTATCGGGGATGGTTGGATGAAGATTCTTCGAGATCCTTGTTTGAGCTTTTTCAAAAACGAAGACTTGGAATTCTAGTTATTTTTGGGTGATTTTTTCTTTTTCTTTTACCACTTGGGGGAATTGGGCTCGCACCACCACAAAATAACTATCACTTTAAGGAGTTACGTTGTAGTGCTCAGTGTCACATTGAATTGTGGAGTTTTAAGAGGTGATGTACGTCTATTACTTGATGGTTGGTTGGTTGAAGAGTATAGAGTACTTAGAGATTCAAATGGGCATGAATTCTCGGCACCGCTCTTTGTTACATATGTGCAAGTTTAAGTCACGAGTTCGGGTTAGTTTACTTCAAGGTCAAATTCATCATATTGGGTTTTCTCCATCAGCTGTCACAACAAAGAGCATACTGAATGATAATGGGGTTGATTACAAGTTTGCCAAGAGAGATTGAAAAGAGAGAGATTATGACATTTGAACACAACAGTTCAAGCCTCGTACTCAAAGAAAAGAAAGGTGTACGCTTCAGTGCGCTTTATCTTCAAAAGAAGAGAAATCTTCTTATTATAACCATTCTCATCAACATGCTTCATACTATTTCCATGCGCTTCAATTATTAAGTAAACTGGGCTACCATTGATTGTTCTCTTATTCCACTTGCTCAACTATAATGACGATGGCGACATCATGTGCTAATTTTGCGGGGGAGAAGTGTGAGTAGACTACATTTGGATGATTTCACTTATTTAGTCAAGAATGGCAACTTCGTCTGCAATTCTTGAGGGGGAGAAGAAGTATGATGACACTACATGTTGTGTTATATGAGAATAAATGGTCAAACGGCTTCTAACTCATGTAAGAACCGAGCTTCTTCTTATCGGGTCATCTTTACATGGAGTTTTCTTCTAAGAGTCGTTAGTTGACATCTTCTCACGGACTGATGAGTTTAATGACAAAGTGCTTCCGGTTAATGCTTCACGTGCACATCAACATGATGATTCCGAACAACCTTCTGTTCTTGTTTGATGTGATTGTTTGTTTGGTGTTACCACTTCGTGTGTTCGCTATGGGCTGATTTTGATTTCCTTGATGAACATCTTTCATTCTTGTTTGATTGGGAGGATCTTAATTAAGGGATTTGCAAGAGGTAAGTTAATTGGGATGCTTTTTGGTGTGTTGAAGATGTTAACCTTTGATCCACAACCGGACAATCTTGAAGAAGGTCGAGTCTACGCCCGTTTCTACATTTTTTGCTGCATATTAGAAGACTAAAGACGAGTTGCATTTAACGATCTAAAGACTTCTTCTTAATCTGGGCATTTATCAAACAGATTGTCGGTTTAGGGTAGAGCACTAATTGGGGGAGAGTGAAATGTCGAATTTAAACCCCAATTAGACTTGCTCATATTCTTCAGCAAGTTAATTCTCACAAATACTTCTAAGGTTCTTCTCAACAGATTTCTAGTATACGGGCTTACAAAGAGTTGCTGATTCTGAAGTGTCAAAACCAGCAAGGGGGAAGGAGACACAAATCTAAACACAAAGCGAGTAAACTTGATGAACTTAATTCTTCTAAGTGACTGAAGATATCCCAGGAAGACAAATGTTATTACCACAGAGAAACTCAAGGTTTGACTCATGGCGAGTAAACTTGATGAACTTAACTCTTCTAAGTGATTGAAGATATCCCGGGAAAAACAATTGTCATGACCGCAGAGAATCTCAAGGTTTTACTCATCATGGCGTTTAGTGTTCTTATTCCAACTATGTGGGGGAAGAGATGGAAGAGTTAGTTTCTGATGATATAAGAGGTACACAAGTGTGTGATGATCTCGATGTTATCGCAATCATCGGGGAGAGAATTGTGTACATTAGGGCGCCATTTGTCTCACTGAGGGTTTAATCGGTGATTCGTAGATATAATCACTCATTTCGTGTTGACATCCGCAGATTGTCACCCGCAGAGATAATTAGTGATTCGCCTGCTTCTTAAATGTTATCGGTTATTCTCTCTTTGGGAATGTGTGTACTTGGGTCCTTGAGCTTCATACACGATCATCAGGGAAGAAAGCCATTGTTTACCACAAACATTGAGGAGGTATTTTCTCTCCGGGCATGATGTGTATTCGGGAGAGTTCTTGGATATTTGTGTACTTCGGGTTCTTGAGCTTCATACACGTTCATCAGGGAAGAAAAATGTGAACGTGGGAAGGTGTTCTTCATTTCCCTCATGAAGTGTATTCGGGAGAGTTCTTGAGCATTATACTAAGAGACGGACTGCATCATTTCAACTACACGGGGGAAGTGGTCTCTTGACACCTTTTGGAATGGATTGTGTCAGACTTCAGTGAAATGAAATTTGAGAAGAGGTATTCAAATGTGGGATGATACGTTGCTGTTCTTCTTATTGGATGATATAACCCCGAACGGAGAATCTCAATTATCGTTCTTAAAAGGAGCAGCGGGATTTATGATAATGGTGTGCTTCTCTGTTCACCTGGCTAAGGCAAGCTTGAAATAGAGCTTCGAATCTGCTCATCTAATGGATTTTTCTTTAGAATCAAGATCTTTCAAAATGAAATTTTTTCTATTCTTGTTTGATTGTGAAGTTGTTTTATTTTACTTAAAGGTCTCTTAAAACAATCATACCTGACACTAACAATCTTTAATGTCGAAAAACTGTTCTTTATTAATCATTTTTCTATATTAAATTTTGCCACGTCTTTCCCTAAAATTTTCTTAATGATTTAAATCAATTGGGATCACATATCTCAAGAGGTTTGAAATTTTTGATCGGGGGAGAGATAGTGATTTAAATCTCTTATATGTTTAAATGGAATTGGTTTTAGTCCTTTAAAGGCACTCCTGCCTCCATGTGCCAAACGATTTCAAATATACAATGCACATGTTGAGGAGGAGCATTTAATCAAAAACCAGAAGAGTATTTAAACCAGCGCATTTTCTCCCATGTTTTCTAAACCTCATTAATTATTTGGGATCCAAAATCTCAAAGGGTTTGATATTTTGATCGGGGAGAATTTGTGATTTAATATGAAATTTGATAAAGGTGATCATTTGATTCAATGTGCTGGCTCTCTCTAATATGTGCTAAACTCTTTCATATATTGATGCACATATTGAGGGGGAGCGAAGGATTTCTTAATGGCTTTTGTAATCGTGGATGTGCTTCAAATGAACTCTTGCCTCTATGTGATAAAATGATTTCAAATATCCTACGCACATATTGAGGGGGAGAATTTACCAAGAAAATCAAATGGCTTTTTCTATGAAAATTGTGATCAAAGAAAATATTTCAAAGTCCTCTTGCCTCCATGTGCTAAACAATTTCTAAATCATATGCACATGGTGAGGGGGAGGTTTTCTAAATGATCAAAACTATTAAGGTACAAAATGCTTTGATCTCGTATCAAAAGTACCTTGATTGTTTTTCCAAATGATTTTTCAATTGGTTTCAAGGAAGAATGAACTGTACCAAAAGACCGACCATTTTACTTTATGCATGGAGTTATAAGGATGGTGAGGTTAGGTATTAGTTCCCACGATCCGCCAGAGCTGGAGGGATCTACCCAGGGACAATCCACTAGTTAGTGTAGAAGTCCTTAGGTATGATGAAAAAAGGAGAAAAATGAGAAATGGGAAGAGTGCGGACTGAGACAGAGCTAGTATTGGAATAAACCCAACAAGGTTCTAGTTATGAAGTCTTGGTAAGCACTGAAGGGGTTGAAGAATGAAAAAGAAATGAATATGAAAAGGGTGAAAAGAAATAGCCCTCCAATAATTCAACCTTAGGGCAGAATCCGGGTTCAATACATATGCTATTGGTTGTTACTAAGGTAACACTGGTATTGAAGATAAGACGTCATGGATCCAGTGACGCACTGTACTAAACTTCCTAAGCTACTCAAGTTCCTCTTAAAAGGGCTTGTTTCATTCTCACGGGGAACCTACATAATCTATCGACTTTCTCTTAGAGATTGTTGATATTGAAGAAGGAGACCCTCTCCCTAGTCTCCGACATAGGAAACCAAAGTGCACAATTGAGTCTAGAGCCAAGAGATCATCCACAATATCTCATTAGGACACAAAATTAATGAAGACTTGTTGTTTCACACAATATGGAAAGTGAGTATATAATTAAGAGTCCTACGCATTATCCTTGTGGTATTGCCAGAACATCCGAGTGATATGTAAAAGTATTCACGATGAAGATGGAAGTCCTTCTAGAGCCAACATCATACAAGCTCTTGGTGGGTGACATGTGAGATCTTCTCGTAAGATCAAACTTGTGACAACTGGATAGAAACGATGGGGAGATTCATTCTTGAATCAACCTTGGTCCAGGAATGGAATTGACGAATACTTTTGGAAAAACCGTTCGATGTGCAAATCTTCTTTTCTCTAGCACATCGAATGTGTATTCATATTTCAAATACAAAAAGTATTTTTGATTGAAAATTGATCTTTCTCATAAAACCTTCGTCGTATTGCAAAACTCTTTCTTCTAAGCAATACGCGATTGTTTTCAAATCATTTTTCATCAATCAGTGAATCTCAATTTGCTGATTCACTCACTCAGTGTTGTCTTCTTTGAGACATTCCGGTTTGAGAACGGCTAGAACAGCTATGAAACCCTGTCTAGGAGATTCTTAGGAATCCTACCGATCACAGGCGATTTATATCGATCAACGGGAACCATGGGCCGTACCTCAATTCAACGAAGTGATCAAAACACTTTCGTGCGATTTATTGCTAATCACAGTGTGCGGTACACCCGATGGTTGCGGTGATCGTAATTGAGGAGTCATTCCATAGCCGCATGCTCACAATATCCACACTTAATTAAAGAAATCATGACCGGTGCATATCTACGTAACTCGGCTCTAATATTTTCATATTATGCTTCGCTACGCCGAAAATATCATGAACCAAAAAAGCTTCGCTACTCGATGAAAAGATGTCATGATCCAGAAAGTGTGAGCATGTCGGTCCGAAAGTCACAACTTCACATGATGGCAACACAACAAAGGGTGATCCAGAGATTTACTGTGGTTGATGATCTCAATGAAAGCTCGAAGATCATCAAAGATGTGGATCAGTTAAAAGCCTCCACTAAAAGTACAAATCAATGCGGACTTTGAAGAATCGCTACACAAGCACAAAGAATGCGGATTTTGAAGAATTAAAGTCTACGAGCTTGGAACTAAAGACAAAGAAAGAATGCTAGGATGCAAAATGTATTTCATGGGGTGACCTCCCTTAGGGGGAGATTGTTAGGAATTGGAAATTCCATGTTAAAGTGTCAGTCACCCCAATTATATTCTAGCATAAGTTAGCTCGTAGACATATCGTTATTTACTGTTTAGTAGCGTAGATTAGTTTAGTGTATCACCGTGGAGGAAGGACGGGTCTTTACCCACTGTATGCCTGATCCACAGTCCGACAGGAGGACGTAGTCTTTGTAAGTATAAATACCCCTTCCATCCTTGGAAGGGTGGTGCTCATTCTTAATCTAATATTCCCTTTTGTTTATCTCTAGAACCACCCTCTCCTCTCTTCATCTCTCTAAAACCATGGCTTTCTTGTATCATCACCATCCAAGGCCACCCGAATCATCATAACACAATATATGTAAGATCCTACACAGAGTTTGTTAACAAAGACTTAATTCAGTTTTATGAAAGTGTTGGAATCAGTCATCAAAGAAGTGTTCCACGAACTCCTCAACAGAATGGTGTAGTTGAAAGACAAAATCGAACTCTTGTGGAAGCCGCAAGAACAATGTTAATTTATTCAAAGGTTCTGATGTTTCTATGGGCTGAAGCCATTGCCACTGCTTGCTACACCCAAAATTGTTCCCTTATTCACACATCTCATGGAAAAACTCCATATGAACTTGTCCATAAACGAAAACCTGATCTTTCCCACCTTCGTGTGTTTGGTACTTTGTGCTATCCAACAAATGACAGTCAAGATTTAGGAAAATTAAGAGCTAAAGCGGACATTGGAGTTTTTGTTGGTTATGCATCAAACAAGAAGGGTTACCGAATCTACAACAAGAGATCCCAAAATATCATGGAAACAATTCACGTTACGTTCGATGAGCTGACCGGTCAAATGGCTCCAGGACAAGTTAGTTCGGACCGCATCTCAACCTTTATCAAGTAGTCCTATCGGTTCTACTCTTGCTTCTAATCCTCTCCAAAGAACTCCATATGTACCTCCATCAAGATGATTTAAAGAAATTGTTTGATCCAATGTTTGATGAACACTATGAACCGAATGGTGATGAAATGTCAATTCCATCAACAAAGGCTGCTCCTATCCTCGTGAATGAAGTAAACCCTTCGGCCTCAATATCATTAAGTCAAGAAGCGCTGTCGATCACTCTGTCTCATCAACAAATCATCAATCATCGAGTATACACAATGGAAATGGTGTCATTACGATGATGAAAACCCTTTGCTCCTCCAAAAGATGAACCCTTTGAAAACATATTTGCTCTGAATCATCATCGTAACCATCGTCATCGAGATATAGACTCTACTACTTGGTTCCTCAACAACCACATGAACATCTTAGGAAATGGACACATGATCATCCATTGGACAACATCATTGGAAACCTCTCGTCCAAATCCACACGGAAACAACTTGCAACCGATGCCTTATGGTGCTTCTTCAATTCCGTACTCTTTAAGATCGAACCAAAAGACGTGAAAACCGCCATGAATGAAGACAATTGGTTCAATGCCATGCAAGAAGAAATTCATGAGTTTGATCGAATAGATGTATGGGAATTAGTACCGCTCCAGATTATGCAATGATCATTGCTCTAAAGTGGATCTTCAAAGTAAAACTTGATGAGCATGGTGATGTTTTAAAGAACAAGGTTGGATTGGTTGCAAAAGGATACCGTCAAGAGGAGGGTATTGACTTTGAAGAATCTTTTGCTCCGGTTGCTCGTATCGAGGCAATCGTAATCTTCTTGGCTAATGCCGCAAGTAAGAACATGGTTGTATATCGATGGATGTAAAGACGACTTTTCTTAACGGAGATCTTAAAGAAGTCGATACGTCGCCCAACTGAAGGCTTTGTGAATCTAGAGCATCCTACTCATGTCTATCGTTTGAAGAAGGCTCTTTACGGTTTGAAGCAAGCTCAAGGGCTTGGTATGATACGCTATCAAAGTTTCTTCTATCTCTTGGATTCAAAGAAAGGAGCATTGATCCAACATTGTTCACCGTGAAGTCGTGCAAACATTTAATTCACGCTCAAATATATGTAGATGATATTATCTTTGCCTCGACTGACCCCAATGAATGTGACCGTTTTTCTAATGAAATGGGTTCTAAATTTCAAATGTCAATGATGGGACAAATGTCATTCTTCTTGGGATTACAAATTTCACAAAGTCCCGGAGGGATTTTCATAAATCAATCTAAATATGCAAATGAGATCTTAAAGAAATTTGGATTTGATTCTAGTGACCCTGTTGACACTCCCATGATTGAGCGTACTAAACTAGATGAGGACCACTCAGGGATCATGGTAGACCAAACGAAATATCGTAGTATGATTGGATCCCGATGTATCTCACGCCTAGTAGACCGAGACATCTTGTTCATTGCTTGCATGTGTGCTAGATACCGTGCTAAGCCTACCAAAAGCAACTTGAAGCGGTTAAACGGGTCTTTCGGTATCTCCAAGGAACCATCAATATGGGACTTTGGTACCAAGGACACCGGTATGTCACTAACGACCTATGCAGATGCCGATCATGCAGGATGTCAAGATACTCGTCAAGCACGTCCTGAGGTGCTCGGTTTTGGGTGATAAGCTTGTGAGCTGGTCTTCAAAGAAGCAAATGAGTACTTCTATTTCTCTACAGAGGTGAATACATAGCCATGTCATCCTGTTGTGCTCAAATCCTATGGATGAGATCCCAATTATCGACTATGGCTTTGAATTCAACAAAATACCTCTGTACTATGATAATAAAAGTGCTATTGCTCTCTCATGCAAGAACGCACAACACTCAAGAGCAAAGCACATCGACATTCGACATCATTTCATCGTGAGCAAGTAGAAAATGGTGTGGTGGAACTATACTTTGTGAGGACCGAATACCGCTTAGCGAGACATCTTCACCAAAGCTCTTCCTAGAGAACGCTTTGAGTTTATCCTCCCACGACTTGGTCTAAAGAGTCTACAACCGAAACACTCAAACGTCTTCAAGAGAAAGACGAGGAGTAAAGGTCTTTCTTCATCCATCTCTTGTAAATAGTTATTCGAAAAACAAAATACAAAATTTCAAAACCTTCAAAAAGCAAATAGAAAAATATAAAACTTTTAAAAAATCCATAAAAATTGAAAAATCTTGAAAAATTCCAAAAAATATTGTCTTGTTGTCTTGTTTTCCTCGATTCGATAATATCTACGGTCTTTGTGCTGTCATTCAAAGAATGACACGGGACTTTAGATGTTGTTCGAATATTAAAAAAAAAAAAAATTGGGAGAAATTGAAACAATGGCTTATTGTCATTTCAGGCAATAACCCGCATTTCAAAGAAAGAACAGAGCCATGCTTTCTCTTGTTTTTCAAAACTCATGCTCTGATTCTATAAAGAATTACTTACTATCTAATGAAAACTAATTGATTTGAAAAATAACTCGGACTCTATTTTTGAAAATCATATGGACTTAACGTTTGTCAAAAATATCTATCTCTCTATCAACAACTTATGTCATTGATTGAGGGGGAGAATGATTTTAATTAAATCAAAAGGTTATTTGTCATAAAATTGTTTTCAAAAGATAATCATGCATGTTTAATCAATGGAGTTTAAAGTCTCAAAATCTGATCCTTATCAGTTAAAACGTTTTGATAATCAAGTCACAATTCTCCTTAAAAGCTTTCAAAATCAATTTAAATATACAAAGATCACAAATCTCAAATAATTTGATAATTGTGATCGGGGGAGAATTTGTGATTTAAACTGGATTTAAATTGATAATTCGATAAATGGTTTCACAAGTGTTTTGCCAGCATTCCTCCCCACATGTGCCAAACGATTTCAAATTTTCCATGCACATGTTGAGGGGGAGCAACTTTTAAATCATAAAGAATTGAAACGTGATTGATTTGTCTCTAAGTGCAGGTTCCTTCTAATATGTGCAAAACTCTTTGAAACCTTGAGGCACATATTAAGGGGAGCAAATTGTGAAAACCTCATCCTTCCCCAAATATGCTTTATATACTTGACTTAATCGGGAAGTGATGTTGATATCTTTTAGAAAATGACATTCAAAGAAGTTAATTCTTCCTCTTGCCTCCGTGTGCTAAAATGATTTCTAATACATGATGCACATGTTGAGGGGGAGCTCTTGTTCTAAAAATATCAAAAATAATTCAGGTACAAAATGCTTTGACAATATATCATAAGTATCTGGATTGATCTTCAAATGGTTTTTAATTGGTTCCAATGGCAGATGAACAATACCAAATAGACTGACCAAATTTACTTTATATATGGTGATATAAGGATGGTTAGGTTAGGTATTTGTTCCCATGATCCGCCATAACCGGAGGGATCTACCCAGGGACAATCCACTAGTTAGTGTAGAAGTCCTTAGGTATGATAATAAAAGGAGAAAAATGAGATATGGGAAGAGTGCGGAATGATACTGAGCTAGTACTGGAATTAACCCAACAAGGTTCTAGTTATGAAGTTTCGGTAAGCAGAAGGGGTTGAAGAATGAAAAGAATTGAATGAGAAAAAGGGTGAAAAGAAATAGCCTCCAATTATTCAACCTTAGGCGTAAACCGGTTCAATTCATATGCTACCGATGGTTACCAAGGTAACATCGGTATTGAAGACAAGACGTCATGGACCCAAAGGACGACCGCACTTCAACTTCCCAAACCACTCAAGTTCCTCTTAAAAGGACTTGTTTCATTCTCACGGGAACCGGCATTATCTATCGATTTTCTTAGAGATTGTTGATATTGAAGAAGGAGACCCATCCCTAGTCTCCGAAATAGGATCCAAATATGCACAATTGAGTCTAGAGCCATGAGATCATCAATAAATCTCATTAGGACACTTTCAATGAAGACTCTGCTTTCACACAATGTGGAAAGAGAGATTATATCTTATGAGTCCCACGCATTATCCTTGTGGTATTGCCGTAACATCCGAGTGATATGCATACATTTTCACAATGAAGATGGAAAGCCTCGGAGCCAACATCATACAAGCTCACGGTGGGTGGCATGTGAGATCTATCAAATAGATCAACCATGTGACAACTGAACAGAAACAATGAGGTGATTCAATCTTTTGAATCAATCCTGGTTCAGGTTATGGATTGACAGATACCTTTGAAAAGCCGGTCGTTGTGCTTAAAAACTCTTTTCTTTAGCACATCGACTGTGTACAAATATTTCAAAATAAAAGGTGTTTATGATTGATAATCGATTTCAATTAAAACCTTCGTTGTATTGCAAAAACAATTTCTATTGAGCAATACACGATTGTTTTTCAAATCTCTTCTTATCAATCAGTGAATCTCAATTCGCTAGTTCACCCACTCAGTGTTGTCTTCTTTGAGACGTTCCGGTTTGAGAACAGCTAGAACAGCTGCGAAACCCTATCAAGGAAATTCTTGAATTATACCGATCACAGGCGGTATTTGTATCGATCAACGGGAACCGTGGGCGTGTACCTCAATTCAACGAAGTGATCAAAGACACTTTCGTGCACTTTATTGCTAATCATTGTATGCGTGCGCCCGACGCTTGCGGTGATCGAATGAAGCGATCAATCCATAGCCGCATGCTCACACATCATATTCATTTCAAAAGAAATCATGATTAGTGCATCAATGACTCGATATTCTCACTCCATGCTTCGCCTGCTGCGCCTATATCATGAATCAACGAAAGCTTCCGCTACTCGGTGAGAAGAAATCATGATCCAAAATGTGAGCATGTCGGTCCAAAAGTCACAACATCACATAATACCAAAACCACAATGGATGAGTCGAGATTTTGTTAGGTGATGATCTCAAAGTCGGCTCAAACTCATTATCACGTGGATCAAGAAAGACCTCCACTTGGATTAACCAAACATGCAATGTGAAGAATCAATGACTACGAGCTTCAGAGCAAAGTATTACATCAAGAATGCAAGAACAATTTTTAATATAATATCTGTTTGTATTCAATGTAATTTTAATGTGTGTTTGAGGTGACCTCCTTAGGGGAGATTGTTAGGATTTAGTAAATCTAGTTATTGAAGAGTCGGTCACCTCAAGTATATGTAATCGTTAGAAAGCTCGTAGTCGTAGATTATTATATGTTAAGTAGTATTTAGTTTAAGTAACACCGTGGAGGACGGACGGGTCTTTACCCACTGTATGCCTGATCCACAGCCCGTAGGTGGCGATTTATGTAAGACCTATAAATACTCTCTACCTTCCAAGGTAGAGAGTTGGAGCTCATAATAATAAGTTCATTTTCTCTCACTAAAGTTCCCAACCTCTAACTTTCTCTCTCTAAAACTCATCTTATACGCCTCTTGTGTTCATGATTTAGTGTGTTTGTGAAATCCAATATGTTACAACAGGAGTCTCAAAATTTTCTATCAATAAGAGGAAGTCTAAAGTCTTTCATGCCATTTGTTTGACTTTCATTTGGTATGTTTGGGCATGGAGGAACAAAATCATTCATGCAACATCTATTGAAGAGGCCATCTCTGCCCGTCATGATGATATATTCCCTGCGGTTCAGCGACAATCTCTTTTATGGATCTCGAATCGTGTGTAACAATTCGCATTTTCACGATTTCTATCCATTCTCAAATTTTTACTATTCGTCTCGAGAAATTACTATTCACTTTTACTATTCACTTTCACTATTCATCGCGTAAAATTTTTATTTCACATTCTCGTAAGTTAAATTATTTTAGTAATATCCTGAGAGTTTGATAATCGTTAGATCATCTTCGCAAAAGTTATTAAGAAAACATCGTTTTAAAGTTTCGTTTTGGTCGGAACACCATTTAAACATCCGGCGATAACAAAAATCAACTCGACAATTTTTCTCACATCAGATTAATTCTTAGATCACACATAATCAATTAGAGAATTTTTAAGATTTCATTTAAATGTTACCAAATAAACCCTGAGCCGTACGAGACTAAACTTACGTTTTAAACAATTCTACGTAGACTCAAACTTAACCATTCCTGCACTGTGTTTTCTAAGATATTTAGACACTTTTACATTTTTGGAAAATTCAAACATATTTCCCTCCTCCTTTGACCATAAAGAAATTAACCTTGTACGTTCTACATTTTTGCTTAAATCGCGTAACTTTTAGACTTCAAATATAACTGTTAAGTTATCCCACGCATAACGAAAACCACATTTTGACATCTCATATCACTTATAGACTAATTTTAATCTACTTTAAATAAATTCACGGTCATTTCCCTGAAATCTCGTTCTTTTCTGATAAATTGCGAATTACGCATTTTTGACCCGTGTTTCCAGCTTTAGGCATCGTTTTTGCACCCAATGAGACTTATCACTCATTTTATATTTTTAGATGGAGTATAATGATTAGTTTCATCATTCCTACAAGTTTCGTATTTTTACGATACCCGATTCTACGTTTCGTGACTTAACGGCTTTCAGTTAGCGATTAACGGAACCAAAACTCACTCCGTAACCAAGATAATACCAAGACTATCCACCTAAGTCATCTTATCTTCATATGGCCGACTTTAGTGGGGGGATTCATCATCTTGGTGACTTGATCTTAACCATGCTTCATTTAGATCATTACATGTATCCTAACTTAACCATGGTTAACATTTAACCCAATATATGGTTAACCAAACTTACCCTCCTATAAATAGCAAGTGAAAGACTTCCTAAAAACCCTCATACTCTTCCTTTGGTCGTTCATAGCATAAATCAATCATATCTTCCATAATTTGATCTATAAACTCCAAGTTTATGCAAAGAAGTTTCAAGTAGTAAGTTACTACATCAAATCTCTAGCAAGTTTAAGTGATCTTCTTGAGTTTAGATCCACTCAAGTCACTTATTAATTCATCACAAACTCTTCAAGATCACAAGGGTGCAAAGGTGTAGAAAGCTAGCTCAATTCAAGGTCCTAAGTGTTCAATCAAAGTCCGATCCTTACTAGTTACTCCTTTCTTAACTGAAAGCCAAAAGTTGTAAGCAACTAATCACCACCATCATCTCATCTTTATTATTCATAATCTTAACAATTTCATGCTATATATATAGTTACTATGTTAATTCATGATGTACATATACTCAATCACATGTTTTAATTCACATATTGTCGTAAAAGTAACAAACTAGTAAACTAGTCATATTCTATACGTTTGAAACCATTAAAACCAGTTACATATGGACTTTCTAACTTACATACTATGGTATACAAGATAAAAAGGTAAACATAGCAACTTGAATCACCCGAAATGGACAAACGAGTCAAAAGATATGGCCAAAAGAAGTTAGGAAAACCAAAACGCCGAAACTGCCAAATTGAATCTGTTAATGGTCTGTCCGTTTTGAAAGTGGTACTTCTGGTCCGAATCATAAAAAAGTTAAAACACAAAAGTTGTCCGGAATGACGTTTTCCTTGAGTAGTTAAGAAGCTCGGACCTTGAAAACACTTAAATAGGCCATATTCTTTCAAAAACAGAAACTACCCTATATATAGTTTCACGATGATGTGCTTACCGTGTGCAAGTTTTAAAAATTTATAAACACGATTTATCCGTTTAATACTAAAAACACATACGAGCAAGTATACTCGTTCGCGATAGCAAAGGTGGGTAAGTCAAGATCGTCCCAAGAGATTTTGTGTTTGAATTTGTTAAAAAGACTTGTAACAAGAAAGCTTTGTCAAGGCTTCTTCCAAAAGTGATGTTATAGCGCAATTCAATATAAAGAAAGATATATACTTGTGTGTAGTCTATAGGCAATCATAGGTAGTGTTCATGTAGGCTTGGTGTAAACTCTTGATGTGATGAACAAATCATGAGAAAATGATTTCCAACCATGGTTTATGTTTTCAAAAATCATTCTAAGAACAAAAACATATAGGTAATCCTTTCGGTCCTTATCCTAATGATTATCCTTTTAGAAAATCCATTTGTTTGTAAAATGTTCTTATTAAACTCGTTCTTACGAATCTTTCGACCTTTCGTGATGAAAATGTTTCTAGTCTTGTTTTAATAAGTAAACATGGTGGTTGTCAATCACCATATCCCTATACTAGTTTGTCACTTAACTTTTTGGAATAAAACACAAGAGAAATCCTTTCGGTCCTTTTTCTTAAAACATGTTTTACCGACAAATCAAACAAGACTAGTATTTTTCCAACAAACTCATTTAAACAAGATCATATATACATGCATTACATATGAGAACACTAGTATGATTTCCTACATCCCAACACACAAGTATATCCAAAAACTACTCCATGATAATAATAACAAAACACAAGAAATAACAAAGTAATTCCAATAACTCAAGAGAATAGAAATCCATAACAAAGTTCATAGAATACCTAAACTTTTGCGATTACAAGAACTAGAAATCGTGGCTTATAGCAACCACACGCCTCCAATCACCTAGCTTAACCGTATAACTCCGAATAACCAAAACAATGGATGAGAATTGCTCTCTCTAATCTCCTGGACGTTTTACAGTGAATACTAAACTTTTGGGATGCATAAAATGGTTGGTAAGAGTTTTGGTGTAAACTATTACACTTTGGGTTGTGTCACACCTAGTAAACTAAGTTTAGGTTCAATATATAGCCAAAGAGACTTTACTAACTGGCCAAAAACGTTCCCAACAAGTTAATATCAAGAAATGATCGGCCTCCAATGATTATGGGGAGTTAAGGCAACATTAAATGCGTTTTTGTGTATCTCCAGACCATGCAACCGGATCGGTTACACTGCAACTGGATCGGTTGCCTTTTGACCATTGCCCAACCGAATTCGGTTGCGGGCTCCAACCGAACGGTTGGGTGTTTCAGCTTTGACTTTTGTTGACTTTCTTGGTCCATGTCTCATTCTTTGCTCTCGCTGATGATTTCCAAGACGAACTTGATCTTTCCTTGCTGTAGATACTTAGAAATCATTGCGCTTCCTAATCATTGAGTCCAAAAGCTTCCTTGCTCGACTTCCTTCCTTGGGAATCCTCCAAATGTGCATAAAAACTTTATTTCTTCATCATTTGTGATACCTGACTACATATACATACACAATACACATTTTTTGCACTTTTGCAACAGTTATGAGTAAATATAGCCGATTATCATGCACAAAACCAACAATAACGCTACTAAAAACATGTTCATTTTAGGCTTTATCACACGACTATACTTTTGTCACAACTAAAAGCAAACCAATAGGCCTAATGGCCATAAGCCAAGACCACGGCCACGGCTAAGGTCAAAGCTGAGTCTCAAGACCATGGTAGTCAAGACCAAAGCCACGGCAAGGCCATGGCTAAAGCCTCAAGGCTTATTTACCCAAGACCGTTAACTAAGGTGTTAACCTTGGCAAATCAATACCAACACAAACCAAACGACATAACTTTATATACTTGCATTATCTAATGATCATATTTATGAAACGACGAGAACTTGTAAAAACTAGATATTTACTAAAAACATGATAAACTTTACGATATAACAATCTTCATTCAAAATCTATGTTTTATTTACTAAGTGCTACAAAACTAGGGAGCTTCATGTGAGGGGTTTCATTTGAGTAAAACGTATCGACGAGTTGCTAGATTTAGGATTTAAAGTGTCCTAGCTCCTCGAATGTTTACTACATGACCTCTGAATTGTGATGGCCCGAACGGTAGTACGATATATATAAACTAAACACGTTTTCACAACTAGACCATTTCTATAAACGACATACACAAAAACCATGTACTACATCATGATCAACATAGAGACGTATATAGGTTTGTTATTTCTTTCGCATCATTATTTCAAACCTAAGTCGCAACATCCTATTCTAGGTTGCTCGTAGAAGTTCTCACGGCATATCCATCATTCTCATTATACATTTGATATCATTTACTCTGAGGTGAGTTCATAGCCCCACTTTCTATTACTTAATTGTTTTACAAACCCTTGGGGGAGATACATGTTTTATTTTAAATCGAACACATTGCTTTCAAACTATATGTTTATCTGATTGTCATATTGTCACTAAGTAACCATCATTTGCCAAATATAAGTCCCTAAATCATGAATCATTAATCACTTGAGAGAGTGAGCACGAATATTGTGAATAGATCTATTGGGATTGATTTAATCCCGTTTGTGTTGACCGGTAGGCAAACAAACGCACTATATTTGAGTAACATTAGGTAAAACGCAATTTTACCTATTAGGGCAAGTACCAACAGTTTCTCCAATTAATATTGGAACACGTTAACGCCTTGGTTTCATGAGCTTGGTGACAAACAAAAGCGGGCTCAAGTATCATATACTTGAGGCAGCCGTACCAAACAATAATTACTGTTTTATTTTCAAACCATTGGTGTGAGTCTAATTAACTCACACTACCAACATAATGTGTTCAACCATCAAACAAACTCTATGAATTTCACTCAACCTTTGTGTTGATAGTTTTAAGCATGTATTTCAGGTCCATAATGTCGGAAGCTGGCACGGAAGAGCAAGGACTAGATCAAGAAGGCTATAAATATTTTATCAAAACATCAAAGACTTTATATTGATGTATTTTGTAAACAATGGAACCAACTGGGACCTATTTTGTAAACTCAGTTATATTTGAATAATTTGAATGATAAATCCTTTTTAAAACGACTCCTTTAGAGATCGTTTTCTATTATTATGACTGTTGTGCCATCAAGTAATACCCAGTTTGAATTCCGCTGCATATCACGAAATTGGGGATGTTACATCGTGCTCCAAGCAATCTGACCTCGTGGAATTCTTGGATTCAATGCAGTGACTTAATTTTAGTTTTGTTATCTTTTTTCCTTGTATATAGATAAAACAAAATTGGGCTCGTGCTTTGAGCCCTTTGGTTTGGATGTTGTTTCTTGATCTCTTTGATCTTTCTTTTGCCTGGTGGCCTATAATATCTTTGTTTTTCCAAAAATGATCATCTATCATCTAGGGTAGAGGTGGCAATTTGTGCCCAAAATAATGCTAAATGGGAAATTTTTTAAAAGACTTGGGCACATTTGCGCATATATTGCCCATTTAGAAGTTAAATGGGCATAATGGGCACATGTTTTTTCTCGAACATTAAATTATTTTTAATGAAAAACTTATAGAAAAAGTATATTTAGTTACTCAAATATAAATGATGAGTTACGTTTAAATAATTTTTTTTCTTTTTTTTTCTTTTTTTTTTGTCGTTTTAGGTCTTTTCTAAACCGATTTATATACCATGGGTCCGTTTGGCCCGTGCCCGTTTAATCCCGTTCCCATTTAAGTCCGTGCCCATTGGGCTAGTGCCCGTTTAGCCCATTGCCCTTGCCCGCCCGGCCTGCCCGTTTTTCCAGCTCTAATCTTGGGTCCTATGAACTTAAAAATCATTATATAAACCACAAGTTCCTTTTTGGGTTGGTTTTAATGCAACGTTTATCTATTGTACACAGATAATATAGGATAAAACAGAACCAGGAGACTTTATAGCTTCTTCCTGATAAATAACCCTTAACTAGGAAACAAATGAATCAATGATATAGACATAGAAAAGTAGTTATGAAGATAAACTTCACATTGAACTTACCATAGGGATATACATTGATAGTCTTGTGAAAGGTTTACAAAAGTGATTGGGGTGTTGTAGAGGGTGGTGGTGGTTTTTAGAGGGAGCAAAGGTGTAAAGAGAAGGTGATAAGAGAGGAGTACAATTATTGAGGAATTAGTATAACAACAAAGATTAGCGCAATATTGTAGAGTGAATAAATAGGGTAATACGGTACTAAAGTCTTTAATGATAATAAATGGGATACAATTATATTTTAAAATGATTTTGATTTGTGAATCACGAAGTAATATTTTTGGTGTCAATTTGAAATATTAATTGTAGTACTGGTGTTGATGTACTTGTATTGAATTTGATCAACAAGATGTAAATGACTTATAGTAGATTTTATCATAGTGAAAGAGTATTGATGCTTTATGTATAGTACAAGATAACGATTGATTTGATAGCAAATTTGTTTTAAATGAAATAATTGATTTGATAAATATTTGTATGAGAATTGTGTTTGTTATGTAAAAGTACGGAAAATCTGAGAATTCTTTGAGTGTTCTTGATGTTCTTGAGCGTGGATTAAAATTAATTGGAAATTATTAAGTGAGGAAGAAGACGAGGGTAAATTAGTCATTTCACATGCATTTGTCTTTGACTAACAAAAAAATAACGAGTGTTAAAGTTGGTGGCATTCATTGTAACAAAGTGTGAACAACAATGACATTTTTTGTAATTAAAGTTTGAGAGTGATATAAAGTGAAAAAAGGGTTAAAGACTTATATTGTTAACATATACTTTTCAAAACTTCTAAATACGGGTAATTTACTCTTTAAGATATCAGTATCACCAACCAAACTTTACACTTTTTTTTCAAATACCACAAACTTTCTCAAAGGTGAACGGCTATAGCCGGTTATAAAGTAAAAAATACCGCCACGTCAGCGGGTTAGCCAATCATTTTCTTATTTTTATATATAAACATTTCCATGTCACCCCACCTATATAAATATATCCATCCTCTGCACCTTCACTCACCCTAAACCATTTGGATTTTTGGTTTGAGATTTTTGTAACCAAAACGATTGGGTATATAATCTGTGAATGGAACCGATGTGAGAAAACTTGAATCTTATGGTTCATTTAACCTCGATCTTATGTGGTTTTTGTGATTCGTGATGAACACTTATTGGAATCCGAGATACTCGGCTTTTAGATCTGTAACCATAGTCATGTTTTAGCTCGCCCTTTTCTTGTGTCATGGCTGCCCTTGCGTCGTTTGGCTTGTAAAGACTATCGATCTTGTGAAGAAATAATTGCAAAATATATATATTTAGAGATAAAATAATTTAAAGGTAATACTAGTCTTTGTTTGAAACGGTAGTTAGTTGTAATCAACTTATAAACGAGAATGATGTTTCCCCGGAAAATGGAGCTCGCCGGAAAAATGAAAAAATTGGCAGAGAGGAAGAAATGGGTCGTGGTAGAAATTGAGGATAAAGTCAAAGCACGTAAGAGGAAAAAAGGTAGGATGCATAAAAAGGGAACAAGTAAGCTATCTTAATTGACATCACAGTTTTACACCATATAAATGCAACCCAAAAATTAGAACTATGATAATGTATTTTACATTGTCTTATATAGAATTAGTTTTGATAGTAGTTGTTAATACAAATAAGCCGTAAAAAAGTTTATTTATATTTTACGATCTTCTAATGTTTTGTCGATAACAAACGTAAAATCATTTTAACGAAATAAATAAAATACGTAAAGCTTTGAGCCAAAACTTTACTAACTCATTTCACTAAACAAATATACCTTCAACATGTTTAGTTAAATAGTTTACATAAAACCAAAACCATTTTTATAAAACACTTACAAGTAACTTTGGTTATTTACATTTTATAAAAATACATGTTAGAATATAACTTGTAATTGTATAAACATGTTGGACTATCCATACACCCAAAGTCCATGCCCAAAACCCATGACCCATGGAGCTTGACCCAAAACCCATAACCCATTGCATGACATCCAAAATGGGTAATATCCATAACCCATGACCCAAGTCCATGACCCATGATCCAAAGTCCATAACCCATAACCCAAGATGACTTTGACATCAGGCATGACATCACCTATCCATGGATCATAACCCTTAAACCATAACCCGAAACCCAGTTTGTGACCCAAAATCCGAACTGGTATTACCAGTTAGCCGGATCCCTAGCTTAACACTAGTCGGATCCCTTTTTAAAGGATCTGCCGGATCCGGGTGAACAGTGGCCAGACTGCCTATAAATAGATGGGCATTTCTCCCTTTTCACACACCCCACTTAAACACATCTTCTCTCTATGTTCTAAGTTCTTTATCTCATATCTAATGATCTTCTATGTAGCTTTCTTTCTTAGTGATTCTTTAGGTTCTTCTTAAAGGCGAGATCACGATCTCTAAAAGAATTGGATGCTCAAGACATGAGTTGCTAGGATTCTTCACCTCCACAAGATCACTGAAGAGTATCTTGTTATTCTTGCTTCTCAAGTGTGTTGTAGAAGTGTTGTAGTAGTCGTGTAAGTAAGGACGTTGGTCCTTCGATGTGTTGTGCTAAGTAGGTGTTGATTGGGTTGTGGTTTCTCCATTGTTAATGGAACCCGGTGTCTAGCCTTGTACCGAATAAAGTGTAGGCAACGAAGGTTCGGTTATACCTTGTGTGAAGAACCTGGTATTTAGCTTTGTACCGGATAAAGTGTAAGCAATGTTGTGAAGGCTTCTCCGCCGATGAAAGGAGTTTGTGTTGTGTAGACGTGTAGTGCTTACGGAACTCTCGAGTTGGGTACTTAGGAAGTGGAGTAGGGCAAGGAAGGAGTCCTTGCAGCTGAACCACTATAAATACTTGTGTTGTGGTTGTGTCTTTCTATCCTTCTCTTATAGTTTAATTTTATATACTTTTCTACTATCAATATCCAACACCTCAAAACTAGATTGACATAAGTCGATCTAAAAGTTTTAAAACGAAGTTTTAATCGGTAAAACTATTCAACCCCCCCCCTTTATAGTTTTCTATAATTGGTATCAGAGCTTCGTTACCAAGTTTCTTAAAGTATATTGTAATTTAAAAACTTGAAACGATTCGTGTATGTTTGAAAACTACAAAGAAGGATAAATCTTTTGAAAAAATTAACATATTACTCATTTTTACAAAAGTGATAAAACTTTCTATGTTTGGATACTGATAAGTTTATTATTATCTATTATATTCTAACAAATCTTCTTTGAGAAATCTTCAGTTTAGGAATATTCAAAAACTTCATCCTATCAAAGGATAAATGTAGTTTGCACACAAAAGAAGAACCTAAAGAACTATCGACCTGCTTTACGAAAAGGCATTAAGGTATTTTAAAATCTCATGAAGTATTTCACGTCTATGGATTCAAAAACTATATAATGAGATTATACCAAAGGTATGTTTTCTTAATTATAATTAGTCATTTAAAATGTGCTAATTGCTTATGGTTAAAATGTGAATTTATATGTGTCTTTCTCTTTTAAGATGTGTTAACATGTACTTAACATCTTTTTTCGAAAACCATATTTTTTTATTGGTCATATTTTTTGTGAAGATCGTTTAGAGCACTAGGGATAACAATAACAACAATAATAAGATGCACAGCGGAATAAGAAAACATCATTCTTATTGTATAAGGTTCTTCGTCATCATCTCTAACAACTACAATACATAAAGCCCCAATCCTACTTGATCAATGTAGGACGGTTACCCAATCTAACACGAATCATAGAGATCCTTGGGGCTAATCAAAACACTAACCCTAGGCGTTTTTCCCAAACCCTACGCCTAGGTTACCCTAACACACATTTACTGGTGTGTACATCTTTTATACATTTGTACACTAATAATCAATCCATGTATCTCTTTATATAATATAGAGTACTAGGGTTACAAAGAGATAAGTGTGAATAGATAAGGGTGTGAATAATACATAATATCTTCCTAACAAAGTAATTTGATCTTCTGTATATTCTTGTCATTGAAGTTTTCCTCTTTGTTACAAACAGTCCCTCATGTTTCACATTTTTGTCTTATCAACTCAAATAATAAACCAAACAATCTTCCCTTAGTTGATAATGACAAAACCAATAAGCACGAACTTTCCCTGAAGTTAATATGTCATGAAACATGCGACTTCCCTTTACACCATGCAAGGATCTTCAAGTTGCAAATCGTCTTTGTCGCCTTTCTTCCCTTTTTTGTCATAATCCACTAGGAGAACCATGAATATAAGCAACTTTGATTTTGACAACCACTAACCAATATCACACTACAAATCTAGCCTTCCAATGTCTCGAATTACCCTCCATGAAGAATACCAAAAATTTTGCTATAAATAAACTCAAGACAAAAGAAACTTAAACCAGAAGTAGTAATAATGACTAACAATTGTAAAAACCTTCCCCTCGAATGATGCATGTAGTAACCATAAGAACTTGTCGAATAACTAACCAACAATAATAGCGAACACCATGATGTACCGGCCATGAATGAGCATCCTAATTCCGCATTAGGTTTGAAAGATGACAACAATAATATCCAATATCAAGCTGTAGTAAACAATGTAAAACAGTTCTATGGTTAACGAACACCCTAAGAACTTTTCAAATAACTAACCACAATAGTAACAAATACCATGTAGTGTCATCCATGAACGAACATAGTACCTGCTAGAATACTAATAGAGATGACTACAATAGCATTTGAAACCAAGCAGTAGTAACATGAAGAATAGCTCTAAGAGTAACCAGTAGAAACCATGTAAAAGTATCCATAGAATCTTCCCCTGAACATGATGTCTACTTTACCAATCATATCACACAAACCTGAACTTTATCTATCAAGCATTTTTTTCATCCAATTTCAGATCTGTATCACCAATATCCCATGTGTGTGTATAACCAAATATCTCTCAAGTTCAATCGAGAACCAAATCTATGTACTTCCAAGTTCTTATTAGCCAACTCTTGAAAATAAAAAAGCCATGTTGCCTTATAACTTTATTTTCATTATACGACTGATTGACCAAAGTACCAAACACAATGAAGTTATAAACACCCATGCTACAAATCATAACTTCATACAAACACCAAACTTCAATCAGTAGGCTCAAATAATTATTTATACACAACCGACCCATGATAGTTCTGCCTTACCGACCAATTTAATCCATCAAGATAGATCAATACAATAGTATGAGGTGATTTAGTGGTACGAGGTTTTCATGAAAAAGCACCCAGTCAGTATTTTGAAAAAGCATGCACTAGGGGACAATCATTTTATAACTCATAAAACTTTCACCTTCCCACTTAGAAGATTTAACCAATCATAGACACTGACCAATGAATACAAGGATCTCAAGTAAATTTGTACACTCAATTTGCAGCCACCGACCCATGTGAATTAGAAGCACCAACCAATGAATTCATAGATCAATATGTCATGTCAATAATATCATGCTAGAATAGATACACCGATCAGTATCATCTATATAATAATAATCACAAGAGCAACTTCTAAAAATGTAAGGGCAGTACTAATTAATGTTGAGAGCAGTACTAAGTTTCAAGCCAACAATACTAACCTTCCAACTGGCAGTACCAAGAACATAGCAGCAGTACAAACGAACATGAACGACCATCAGTACAAACGCGGGCAGTACTAACTTGTACTGAGAAACAAGCAATACTAAAAACACCATGGCAGTACAAGTTGATCATTAGCAGTAGCATCAATACTCCAATACGACGTTAACACTAGCAGCTTCAATAAGACAAGTAACTATGCAGCTTCATATTACAATTAAAAACATCTTTGCCAACCAGAATTAATGATAAACATAGCAGCCTTAACAACTCCAAAAGCACCATCAGTACATGTGAACAACCTATACATTCACCTTATACATTCGCATCAGTACCATCAAATTAACAGCACTAGCAGCCACGTTTTGCACAGATTCAAATCTAAAGTTTTAATAAAACCCTACCTATCTTCCTTGGTGGTAAGACGCCTTGAATTACCAGTTTTTAAACCCCGTATGAAACCCTTATTACTGGAACATCTACCTCATTAGGGTTTAACATAACCCTAATCACCTCGTTAGGATTTAAAACCCTTGTTAAAATTGATCAAACCCTTCTTTGAAGCTTCTTCCAATCGGCAAAAGAATTAAGAGGTATAATAGGGTTCATTATCCGTTAAAAACTGATTCACCATGACTAATACAACTCTTTTAACCATGAAAAAGAATTTCAATACATCAAGAAACCCTAAAAATTCGAATAGTGTTACCTCCCTTTGCAGCAATTTTCAACCATGAATATCTGATGACTGAGACCTCAGATTAAAGATCCCTCCAGTGAAAAAGCTTGATATACAGAGAAGCTCTACCAAAAATTTTGTCCCGATCCAACGGTTAACGAATGAGATATCGCTGTTTGAAAACAGCCCTGCAGAAAAGTTACGATTTTTTTTTCCAGATTCGAATTTTTACCTTTTCTTCGAAAAACCTTGTATAATCCCTAGATCCAGGGCCCCCATGCTCTGATACCACTTGTGAGGATCTAAACACTTGAGAATTATGTTATAGATACTTTGAGGGTATACAAAGTAGTATGCAGAATCAACTACTTAGTACTTTAGAAGATTAATGTGTTTGATGTATATGAATGAAACAGTAAATAATGAATTAACAAAATGCTTCAATATTATTATTGATAATAATATGAGTGATCTCAACTTATCACTAGGGTTTACAACCTTAAAGCTTAACAAAAGATGCGTATATAACTGCTAACCTATGATCTCCTTTTATAATGCAAGAAGTTTTTACAAGATAACTATCACTATATATTCGTATAAGATATACAATATCTATTCTATAAATACAAAACGCGTACATATTACTTAAGCAGTACAAAATCTATGTAATAGCAGTACTAAGTCAGTTAGTACTGCTAGTGTTATCTTCAGCAGTCCCGTCTTTATGATTGGCAGTACTAAGTTCATTAGTACTACTGCGTTTAATTCCCAACAATTTTGATTTGTATCACCCAAGTGTCATATCTACGTGAATTATGTGTTAGAAACCAAATCAAAATTTTCAAATGTCTATCTTCATAAATTTTCACATTCTTCAAACCATCAGGAATAGTATGCCATCAATCCTTCCTCTCTTAAACAAAATTCATTTACATTCATTGTTCAATGAAAAAGTTAAGTCGACACAAGGATAAGTTTTCCACGTCTTGATCATCATCTCAATCACACTTGTGATACTCATCTATTCCTATCTCAAATACCCTTGCGATGATTTAACTATTTTCATGTATATCTACTTCTCGTTTATTCATCCATGTACCTTTATTGCCTTCTGCATTAAAGAAAATGGAAATTAAGCATTCTCTTGTCAAAATCTATTAAACTCTAGTCCTATTTACTTAGGATCATCAACCATATATTCTTAAGTTATTACAAAGGATTAGTAACAACCAATACATAGTAAAACCAAATGGTCAAAATATTTATGTATCTTCTGTCTACCCTCATCCCTTCATTATAACGGGCCGGATCCATTTTAGAAGGGATCCGGAAGAACCGGCATGACAGACATCAACTTAAACAGCATTTCACCTTACCCCTTCATTCTAGGTTTCTCAAATCACAGAGTTCCAACCACCTTTGTAAATAACTACACCCTCATAAAACCTCTCTTAATATTAATCAAATATCCTCTTCTAATGAGCAAGGGTAAAACATTCTTACCAAAAGTTATTCCTTATCTTCTCCAAAAGATCCGTTGAAATAATAGGTCAGCATTGTTAATACAAACATAATATGTCAATCAATCTTTATTAATCCTCTTAGAAACCTCATAACACACCTTAAAACAAAGCGATTTTTTTCCCAAGAAGATTTCTAAATACAAAAGAATGTAGTAGACACATGTTTGTTATGTAAACAACTTACATAAAATATTCTTTTGATTCACATGTATAGGTCTCAACATGTCCCGTGAATATGATTTTGATCATCAAGCAACCAACTCATACATCCCAGATATTTCACATGAACCAAACACTCCCGACAACCATGTCCGTGGATTCTATGATCTTGAAACCTATTTCTTTCATGAAGGTCATGTTGTTGACCCCTCTATTATCTTTGATAGAGACATCAACACATGTTCTCGCACCATAGGCTTTGAATATCTTCTTACCATCCATGAAAAAAATCTGTCCATGGTTCGTGTTGAAATTATTTCATCAAGTTAAACTCATACGTAACGAGGATCGTTCCTTCTCACTCTGGTTTTGGATCAAAAACCAAAACGTTTTTTTAACTCTTCAGCAATTTTCTAGCATCCTCCGAATCCCAAGTCATGGGCAATGTGCATACACTGAGGATAGGTCTCTTGAATCTCTCTTTAACTATCATGAAGAGAATAGCCCATATTGCTCATACATACCTTCCCCACAAGAACTGTCTCGTTTACTTCGTACTCCTCAACGTTCCAACTTTCATCATCCAAACATAATTGATACACTTGAGATCCACTATGAGCTTAAATTAATGGCGGTTATCCTACGTGAAAATGTTTGGAGTCGTACAGGAAATTGTGAGCAACTTCTAGCATGTTGTGCTCATATGATCTACTGTCTTCTAACTCAACAACCGTACAATCTAGCTTACTTCTTCGCTAAGCGAATTGTACATCTCAAAGGAAACAAAAAAAAAGTAATACCCTATGGGATGTTCCTAACCCGTCTCTATAATCACTTCATACACTTTCATCCATACTTCCAAGGCCCTCAATACTCTATTGTCGATAGAGTGATGAAACCCTTAGACGATTCCTATATATCATCCTTCTTCATTCCAAAATCATCCACAAACTATGAACCTTTTAATGATCCAATAAATGAAAATGACGAGCAAAATAATAGAAATTAGATAGGAATAAATCTTTTTTTATGTATGTGGTACTCATAGTATTTTCTCTGTCAACTAGTGTTATGAATAAAAGGAGCCATTATTGAGCTTAATTTCTTTTGAGTGCTTATATGTGTATCTTACATGCTTTACATACTATACTAGAGTTGCATCTATGTATAATTATTGCTTGAAACACTAGAGAGTATATTTGATAAGTGAGCAAAAATTGGCGAGCTCACTGTGAAGAAATTTGTCTTAGAAGCCGGATCCTTTAGGTATAACGGGCCGGATCCCTTATAAAGGATTCGGCGGATCCGGGCAAACTGAGATACTTAGATGTCACTTCTCACCCTTCTCAACCTTCCAAACCTTACACTAGTTATCCAACTCCTACTAGTCACATTTGAGCTGACCTAGAGGTTAGTAGCTCTTTTGATCCCTTAGGAATAACTTAAGTTTATTCCGAGATGTTTATGATTTATCATCTCTAAATTATCACCATTTTCCAATTCCGCTTCTTGCATCACCCTTCTCTGAACCTAATTCACTTACTAACACAGTAAATAAATTTTTCATAAATTTATTTCAACCATCTCTCTCTCAAAAAGCTCCACAATCAATCTTTTAATTCTTATAACTTTTAAAAGGATTTCTAAATTTTCTATTTCACTTTTCCCTGAATCCTACAATCATTTTACACCTAGTGATATGATTATCTTCACCCTTAATATCTTATTGGTATTCTTTAACCTCCTTTCTACTCACTAAAGTCCATTAATGACAACCTCTCGTCATTAGTCTTAAACTACTCAGGATTTCCTCATTTAAGACACTTTCTCACACTCATTATAACAAGAAATATAGAGCTGGAATAGCTAAATCCTAATCATTTCCCTTTCTCCTATGTTTTGTTAACCGGATCTTTTGGCTAGAGCTAGTTAGATCCCTTTTGAGAAGGATCCGGTGGATCCGGGAAAACATATACATGAATAACCACCTATAGTCTTCCAAAACTCAATTTTACCCACTCTAACACTCCACATTACCGTTAATAACCTTCCTAGAAGATTGTATCCCTGTAGTTGACCTTTATGCATGCAAATCATTGCATGTTAAAGGATTCTAATGGTTTAGGCTTTAATATCTTTGCATGATCTTTCACTACTTAAACCACTTATGTTTGTGCTTCAAACTCACACCTAAACCTCACATCTTTCTACTGTATATTCACATTCTAAACACCTCTCACAATGATCAAAGCACCAAGTGCAAGATCATCGACTAGAAGCCCTCCAAGAAAAATGACACGTATTGTGTATGAAATATCCTCACCTATCAAAACACCCTCTACTAGAACACCTCTTTCAAACTATATCCAAACCCCTTCTTCTATTGAACCAACCCCATCACCACTTGCTTCCATCAAACCAACATCACCATCACTTGCACTTCCTAAACCAACACTTCCTTCTTCTAATAAGACTAGCAAACCTACACCTCAAAACACACCTATCTTAACTCAACCCACACGAGTTTCACTTCTTGAACCTCGACTTCTCTCTTTCACTACACCTCATTCTTCACCACATATATATATGAACTCTTTAGAGGACTTAACTCCTAGACCTTCTAATCCACCACTATTGCCAACATTCTCGTCTATTGAGAGAATGACTACCCAACAACCTTCTTCGCATAACATAGGTGGTAACATCAACATGCCACAACCATTAACACATGTGTCTCCTCTATCCTCAAATGGCTCATTTGGGGTAATGAGAAGATTTCAACCACCACAACCGGGCCATATAGATTTTGACCCATCTTTACCTCCTCCCCCTACACATATGCCTCCACCTTCTTCAAAGGTGCATCCACAACTATCTACATCAAACATACCTCCACAACCACCTCACTTAGTTCCACCAACCTCAAACATTTCTCTTTTAGGACCAACATCACAACAACCAAGTCATGATGATACTTGTTATCACTGTCAATATGTCCAAACCTTACTTCATGAACTACGTGATGAAGTGCGTTTCATGTTCTACCATCTCCTTGAACGTCTTGATGACGTCAAAAAATCTAACCACCCATAGAAACCTTGAAGTGGAAGCACAAGTGGTCTTCCTCTTCTAGTCTTAGGCCTATACTATGTCTTTAGGATTTTTCTTTTTCGTGTTAGATCATTTTCTTAGTTTTAGAGATTTGACCTATGAGTGTATCATTTCTCTTGTTTTATTAAATGAATCTACATGATTATGTGCTTCTTGTTTATGTGAACATGTTGGTGTGATTAGAACTTGTTTTCATGGACTTTCATACCATGTTCTAGCTTTTTCTGCTGTTAACAAGCTGCAAGTACCCGAATCACTTGAAATATACATGGCGGATCCCTTCTGAGAAGGATCTGGTGGATCCAGGCACTCAGAAACTAATTTAACCCTTGACTCAGCTCATGTGCAGGAAAATATATCTTCTATACTTGCATAATAACCTTTGTTTTGTAGATTTTCAAAACACGCTAGGAGTACATGAAACCCTCAACAAGGGGGAGCTTTCATTCAAGCAAATCCATTGCAATAACTTGCAATGATCACGACTTAGTCTTCCTTATTACTTGACGCCCTCAACAAGGGGGAGTGATGAGTGTCTAAATACTCATCATTTTTGTACTATCTAGACTGCAAAAACATCTGAAAACACTCAAAAATGCATCAAAATGATGAAAATATCACAAACAAGTGTTTTATGTGTTTTAAATGCAAAATATCAAAATCGATGAAAATGATTCAAGTTTGCAAAATTGGCAGTTTTAGTCCCTCAAGTTTTAAAAGTTGTCAAATCTAGTCCCTGGAATATCAAAATGTGGAATTTTATCATTCAAGGTCCCTGAAATATTCTAAAATGTCAAAAATGGTCCTTGAATGATTCTTTGGTCAATTGGCAAGAAAGGTCCCTAAACTTTAGAAAATTGCAAATTTAGTCCTTGGACCTTTTAAAATGGAATTTATGCAAAAAAGGATCCTTGTACTATCAATGTTTGTCATTTTTGGTCCTTGTTATAAGTTTGGAAAGTTGGCATTTTCAGTCCTCATGTTTGGCAGTTTTTGCATTTTTGGTCCTTGTATATTACCAAACCAAACGGACCATTATCAATATCCAAGCCCAAATCCAATCTACTAAACCAGCTGGCCCAAACCCAAGACCCGGTCAACGAAAGTCAAAAAGACTTACGCGCGCCTAATACCAGAGCTACTATAGCTCTCCCTCTCCCACCACTGAAACACCAAAACCAGGCATGGTTTTCCACATTTTCAACCCCCCCTCTCCATACTTTGTCCCCTCCACTTCCACTAACACCCAAATTCCTTTAATTGATTGAAACCCACCCTCATTAATAGCAAAACCTGCTTTGAAGAAAATTGGCGCCAAAATCCACTTGTATGGTTCTGATGAATTAGAGTGATCCAAGGGCTCAGATTTGGTGGGATAGATTCAGAGGACAACAAGGAGTAACAAAAGTCTATAAAGAGGATGAGAGATGCAATGTATCTATCTATCTAGTGTATTTTTAATTTCTTAATGTCGTTTTAAGTATTTTTTAAGTTTAAGTGTATTTTAAAGCTTTCAAGCAATCTGTTTAAGTCTTTCAGTGTATTGTGAACCTCTTTTAATAAGCAATTTCAAGTTTTAATCATATCTCAAGTTTATGCATAATTTCATGTTTATGCAAAATTTCATGAATTATCAAATGTTGTTGTTAGGTGTTTGAATGGACTGAAATAGATCATATAAGCTCCCAGAAAGCTCATTCAAGCTTTTAGAAACATTTAAAACAAGTTTAGAAGTTAAAATCAAAAATCACCAAAAATACCAATTAAATAGTTTAAAAATCAAAAATCAGTTGGAAATGGTGTATACAGCTGGAGCAGGGTGAATTATGGATGGCCTTGGGTTAGAAGCTTAGTGGTAAGCTAATAGGGGTGTTAGTTGGTCCTTGATCTCAGTTTTGAGCTTGGAAGCAAGTGTAAGCACTTTTGATCACTTTTGCATTTTACTGTTGTAGTTGTTTATCATTTGTAGTTTTAATCAAGTGTATTTGAGTATAAAAACCGGTTGTTTGTTCTTTTAAAAGTGTAGTTAGCAGAAATTTCAATTTAACAGTTAAAAGTATATAACTGTCAAATCTTGGTTTCTAGTTGTTAATGTTGTTGATTTATGTTTCCTTAGTTCTAATATGTGATAATACATGGTTTGCAATCAAGTTCATGGTCTAAAATTGTGATTTGCTTTGAAAAAAGCTCAATACAGTCATATAAGGTCTGTTTGGATTTGCTTGTTTAAACTGTATCAGGGCTTGTTTATGTTGTTGTTTGTGCTTGCTTTGTGTCACATAAGTGTCTTATATCTCATATCAGTCATAAAAACCTGTCCTTGTTTGTGGAAAAGTCAAAATAGCAGTTAATCATATCTTGTGTGTCCACTGTGTGAATTTCATGATCTATGATCATTGTTTTGTGTTTATAAGTTGTTAATCTTGCTCAAATCAGTCTTAACATACCTCAAAACAACATATTCAGTGATTTAAATCAGATTAAAGTTCATATAAGTCAAACTTTTAGTTTAAGTCAAAAGTCAAATTTTCATTTGGGTCGTTTTTGAATAAAATAGATATTTTTATTGTGTGCTTAATAATAAGATTCAGCTTATAAGCTTTTGGATTATTAAAGTCTAGTTGCTAAACAAAAAATATAAAAATGTTAGTTCACTTCTGTCTAGCTTATTAAGTGCTTATTTTCAAGCTTCTTTACAAGACTGCACATCGAAAAGAGTGCCCTGTGCACCAGTTACATAAGCTCAATCAAAAGCTTGCACAGAGCTTATTTGTTGTTCAAATCTTGTGATCCTTGGTTCTTTGGAAAGCCAACCTGGTCATCTTTAAGTCCCTAGCTTAAGTTTTCATTTTGAAGTTTGTTTGCTAGGGCTGCAATAAGCCCTAAGCTTGTCCCATTTCTGTTTTAATCACAAGTGCTTATTTGTTTGTTCTTGGCTTTTCAGTGTGCTTATTTTTATCTTTTAGCTTCATTTGAGTAGTTTTTAGCTTATTGTATCTTATTCCATCTTCTTTTTCAGCTAGCAAGCTTGTTTGAGCTTATTTCACCAAATAAGCTCATTAAGCCAACTGTTTTGCTCATAAGCTCCTTAAACAGCTTATTCTAAGTTTGTAAAATTTTTGTCTTTGTTAAAGTTTCATAATATCAGTAGTAAAGTAGTTTTCAAAAAGAAAATCCAGAAAAATATCAATTTAAAATCAGTGATAGTGTTTATTTAATATTTCTTAGCTTTTTGATTTTTCTTTTCAGCTTATTATTAAGCAAAACTTGTTTTTATACTTTTGTTAGTTTTCTGTCATCATATAGTATTTTTAGAAAAAGTTTCATATTTTTCTCTATCTTTTTAGTATTTATTATAATTTTAAATAGTTAAAAATAGTAATTAATTAGCAATAAATAATTAAAAGCATAAAAATATCTTTTCGTTTTAAAATTAGTTTGATCATATTTTAGATTTTTCCAAGTTTATTTTATATTTTCTAGTATTTAAGTGTATTTTAAATAATAATTAATTAGTAATAATTAGATAAAAAGTGTGAAAAATATATTTTTAATTTTAAAATTAGTTTTATAATATTTTAGATTTTTCTGAATCATAATTTTATTTTTCTAGCCTATTTTGTATTTTCTTCTATTTTAGAGTATTTATTAAATAGTTAAAATAGTTTTTAATTAATAATAATTAATTAAATAGTGTTAAAAATAATTTTCTTTTTCTAATAATTTTCTTTTATTTTTAGGATTCCAAAAATGTCATTTTTATATTTTTAGGTCTTTTATTTCTTAGATTCACTTTTTATTTTGTACGTGTACGTAGTTTTTAAATTTACGTTTACGTTTCTTTCATCTGATTGTTGTGCTTTCCAATTCTGTATTCCATTCTATTCCAAGAAATCAGTAGTGTAATATTTCTAATCAAAACCTTTACTGATCACTATCCTTAGTGATCACTCTATCATCTGAGTTTGTTTTGACACACCATTGAGTCTCCGTGGGACTAAACGACCCGGAAATTCATTATATTCTCCAGGACTTCATTGTATTTGTGTTTTAAGCAGTTTTAAGTCTATTACGGTTAGCCATTCACAAGTGGCTAGCTTGTGTGATTAGACTTGACTAGTTTAGCACAGATCAGGGAGCAACTAGGTACTTCTTTACTCTCTATACTTCAGCTTACATCCTTCTTTCACTTATTTTTCTAAAACTTGCATTCGGGTTAGTTTCTTTTCGACGCTCTTTTTGTTTCGACAAAAAGGGGGAGAAGAGAGTAAAAAATCAAATTCAAAACTTACGAATTTTATCGTTTTACTTAAAATAATTTTATGTTTTATCATCAATAAAAAGGGGGAGATTGTCAATACAAATAAGCCGTAAAAACGTTATTTATATTTTACGATCTTTTAATGTTTTGTCTGTTAATACAAATAAATCGTAAAAACGTTTATTAATATTTAGCGATCTCTTTGTGTTTTGTTGATAACAAATATAAAGTTATCATAAATAAAAGTTATAAGGATACATGTTATTTTTGTAAAACATCTACATATATAGTCATTTAATACTAATTCATGTAATTTATTGTAATAGTTTATTAGGATGGGTAAAAACCATAACCCATGACCCATACCCATGAAGCATATCCATAACCCATGGAGCTAACCCATAACCCATTGACTAGATGCATTGCATCTTGTAGATACATTGTATCTACTTGGATACCCATGGTCCAAAGTCTAGGACCCATGACCCATAACCCATGACCCATAACCCATGAATAAAGAGGAGCGTCTCACGGATCCTTCTGTTTACACTAGACGGATCCCTCATGTAAGGGATCCGTGGGATCCGTGCAACAGTGGCAAGAATTTTCCTATAAATAGAGAGCCATTTCTTCATTGTAACTCACCCCTCTTCTTACAAACTCTCTCATATATTCTTACATTCTTCTAATCTCAGATCTCTTGATCTATATAGTAGTTCTTCTTTCTTGTGTTGTGATTCTCATATAGGTCCTTCTCTAAGGCGAGATAACGAGCTTCTACAAGTCATCCAAGCAAGGGGTCCTTGATTGATTTGTTCCTCCACAAGATTTCTGTAGCAAAGATCTTGTATTTCATATTTCACATATTTGTTGTGTTATAGTAGTGTTGGTTTGGTCCTCCGTGTTAAGGACTCAGTATTTAGCTTTGTACCGGAAAAAGTGTAAGCGACGTTGTGAAGGCTTCTCCGCCGAGTTGAAGGAGTTTGTTGACATAGTGCTTGAACTCTCGAGTAGGTGACTCGGGGAGTGGAGTAGGGCAAGGAAGGTGTCTCTGTAGCCGAACCACTATAAATCGGTTGTGTCATTTCTATCCTTTACTTTACTTGTTTTCTTTACTTGCATTACTTATAGATCTATACTTTCTCTCCATCCACACGATTTCACATAACATCGAATCTAAAGTTTTTGAAACTAAGTTAAAATCGACAAAACTATTCAACCCCCCTTCTAGTTTTCCACATTGTCGTTAACAAACGTAAAATCATTTTAACTAAATCAATAAAATATGTAAAGCTTTGAGGAAAAAGTTTACTAACTCATTTCACTAAATAAATAAACCTTCAACATGTTTAATTAAATAGTTTACATAAAACCAAAACCATTTTTATAAAATACTTACAAGTAACTTTGGTTAATTACATTTTATAAAAATACATGCTAGAATATAACTTGTTAATATATAAACATGTTGGACTATCCATAAACCCAAAGTCCATGCCCAAAACCCATGACCCATGTAGCTTGACCCAAAACCCATAACTCATTGCATGACATCATGCATGACATCCAAAATGGGTAATATCCATAACCCATGACCCAAAGTCCATAACCCATAACCCAAGATGACTTTTACATCAGGCATGACATCACCTATCCATGGACCATAACCCATAACCCAAAACCTATTTTGTGACCCAAAATCCGAACTGGTATTACCCAGTTAACCGGATCCCTGGCTTAACACTGGTCGGATCCCTTTTTAAAGGATCTGCCGGATCCGGGTGAACATTGGCCAGACTACCTATAAATAGATGGTCATTTCTCCCTTTTCACTCACCCCACTTAGACACATCTTCTCTCTATGTTCTAAGTTCTTTATCTCATATCTAATGATCTTCTATGTAGCTTTCTTTCTTAGGGAGTGTTTGTTTCATTAAGATGTTTTAGGTTTGAATCTGACTACCACATCTTACTAGTAAGAGGTGGCTTGAAAGTCTAAATCTGAACGAAATAATGTTGTTTGTTTTTTATAATTGTCCGAATGATTTTAAGTGATTCTTTCTGTAATTTATTTATTAAATCAACGCAATACGATAATAAGTAACTTATGTAAATATGAAACAAGACTTTTTATCATAAATATAACATGGTTAATAAACCATCAAATATATTATATTAACACAAGTCTTCAATCTCTTATCGAGTAAGAGGCAGTAAGACAAGTCTCCCACCTCTTACTGAGTAAGATGTTATATGTCTAACTGGGTCTGACTCAAAAGAAAAAAACAAACAAGTAAAACGTCTGCCCTCCTCTTACTGGTAAGAGTAAAAGGGCTAGTAAGACTTTTAAAAAAAAACAAACACACCCTTAGTGATTTTATAGGTTCCTCTTTGTGGAAAACTAGAAGGGGGAGGGGTTAAATAGTTTTACTGATTTTAATTTAAGTTTCAAAGATTTAGATTCAATCTTATGTGAATTCTTATGGATGGATAAATAGTACGAAGCAATAAATAAAGTAAGTAAAGAATGCAAGTAAAGTAAATGATAGAAAGTAGCGACACAAGTGATTTATAGTGGTTCGGCTACAAGGACACTTTCCTTGCCCTACTCTACTCCCCGAGTACCCCACTCGAGAGTTCAAGCACTATGTCAACAAGCTCCTTCAACTTTGCGGAGAAGGCTCACAACGTCGATTACACTTTTTTCGGTACAAAGTTAAATACCGAGTTCTTCCACGAGGTAGAACTAAACCTTTACACAATTATTACACAACAACTATGTGAAATATGAATTACAAGATATGCTACAGAAATCTTGTAGATGGACAAATCAATCAAGGACTATTTGCTTGGATGATTTGTACAGTAGCGTGATCTCGCCTTCGTGAAGGACCTAAAAAGGAATCACAACAAAAGATAGAAGAACTACTAGAATGATAAAATGATTAGAGGTTAGGAGAGTGAGATAATATATGAGAGAGTTGTAAGAATAAGGATGAGAAACAATGAATAAATGGCTCACTATTTATAGGAAAAAAGCCTTCTGTCCCACGGTTCCGACGGATCCCTCACCCAAGGGATCCGGCCAGTGCATTTCCAGGGATCCGGCTATCTAGGTCAGTTTAGTCTGGATTTTGGGTTGTAAACCGGGTTATGGGTTATGGGTTATGAGCCATAAGTCATAGACTTTGGGTCATGGGTACCCAACAAGATACAATGTATCTAGACAATGGGTCATGGGTCTTGGGTCATGGGTCATGGACATTGGGTCATGGATAATACCCAACATGATTTCATGCATGATGTTATGCAATGGGTCATGGGTTATGGATTAGCTCCATGGGTATGGTTCATGGGTCTTGGATATTACCCAACCTATTACATATTATATTACAACATATTATTATTACAACATTTAGGTAAATGATCAAATGTATATACTTTGCAAAACAACGTGTATTCTTATAATTTTACTTATGATAACTATATTTTTTATCAACAAAACATAACGAGATCGCTAAATATAAACAAAAGTTTTTACAGTTTATTTGTATTAACAATCTCCCCCTTTTGTTGATGACAAAACATAAAGTTATGGTGAGTAAAACTTAAGATTAGATGTATGTTTTGAAAGTGTATGTGAGTTTTACTCTCTTCTTCCCCTTTTTGTCGAAACAAAAAGTGATTCGAGTAATCAAAAATAAATGGTGGAAAAAAAATGATCCACAAAGCACTAACTCTCCCTTGACGGTAGCTCCCCCTAGAATAGGACGTCAAGTGAGAAAAAGAATACCTACAAAAAGAATGTTAGTAATAACATATAATATGATCATGTAGAAGATGAGAGACAAGAGAGGAGGCCAAGGTACGTAAACAAATCCTTATAATAAAACATCAAAATGTAGTGGTATATATGCCACATACAATTATAAAAATAAGAACAAGGGTTTGTTCTTTATAAAGACCCAAAAGAAAAAAAAATAAAAAAATTATTATCATTCCTTCCATGCTTGCATAGGTTCTAATGGTGAAAGTTTTGATGAGTGATAATGTTGATGCGATCAATAATATGGTTGAGAATGAACCGCATTTCGTCCCTTATTTCTAGTGTGATATCCATAGTGGATTGGCAATGTTCGCAAAAGAGATGGTGAGGAAGATGTGGGTGGATATTATCCGGCCAAGTTTGATTATTGGAGTGCGGATTAGGTGGTGGAATTGTTGGAAAATATGGATCGAAGTCCATGATATTGGTGATTGGTAATGGTTGTAGAGGTGGCAAGTTTTCAAGGTCATTGAAGAAGGTATTTGGAGATGTGGGAGGTGTTAAAAATACTAGCTCTTTTGGTTTATATTTGAGGCTAGTTGTGTAGATTTTGATGGTTGAGATGGAGCGGGTGGTGGACTAGACAAGGGTAGCGGAGTGGTTTTTGGAGTCCTAAGGAGTTCCGCTAGAGTGATTTGAGAGTCAAGTTGAGACTCGGTTGGGGAATGTGGTGGTGAGTTTTGAGGAGATGATGGAGGTGATATGTTGTAGTCATTTGGTGGTGAAAGAGTAGTTGGTGATGAGTTATTTGACAAAGGTTTAGTTAAGCAACAAGGTTGGATACTAATCCGAGTGGTTTTCCTAGTTTTGGGTGGTGGTGGTATTACGGAAGGTGGTAGGATAAAGTTTCGGATTTCTTGAAAAGGATTGTTTTCACTAGAGAGTTTATTATTGTTTGAAGATCTTTTGTAAGACATGATGAGGTTTGTTTCTGAGCTTGAAAGTGATGGATATGAAAGCATTTTGGAACCTTATTAATAGGACAAATAATGCATTGCAATGAATGCCAAAACCAAAAATATGGACTATAATCTAATGATTAGATATGAATTTAAAGCAAGTGATCATGAGAGCACAAGCATTAAGGAAAATATTCATTAGTGATAAAAGTAAAATGTTGAAAAATTGAAGATTTCAAGCCAAAATAAGAAAAGGAAGTGATAAAATCAGCTACTGTGCCCCGGTTCCCACGAATTCGATCCATTAGGGATTCTTCCAGCGTTAATGCTGGGATCCGAGGAACTGGTGTTTTCAGGCAGCAAGAAAATTATTTTTAGAAACAATAGTGCCTAATGTGTGCCTATATGAAAACCATATGGAGTTGCGGTTATCTCGACTCTTTAAAGAAAAAAAAATAAACATAGAGGTGAAAAAATACGTATGTATATGTATACGTGAGATAACCCAAAGACTCCTTAATTCATTTTTACTTAGTTGAATGTACCCGGAAATACATATTAGTTATGTATTCCCTTTAGCATTCAAAATACATATGAGATGCAATGAAAAAAGGTTTTTACTTTGTATTAACGATGAGTAAAAAAATGTTTGTCTTAGTCGTGAGAGTTATTTTAAGACAAAATGATACGGGGAGAAATATTTGAGAAAATATTTTGAAGAGTTTCTTGAATGAAAAATACTTTTAGTAATTAAAGTAAATCCCCATATTGTTTGTGAATCGTGTGAAATAGAGATCCTAGACTCAGAAGAGGAGGTAAAGCAAAAGTTTACGTACCTTGTAGAGACAAAGTATTTCAAGACGATTGTTCCATAAGACCGAGACCTAGACGAAGTAAGTTGAATTGCTCGCGCTTCCACGGTTTGGTGAGGACGTCGGCTATGTTGTCTTCGGATGACACTTTCTTAATAGAAATGTTCCATTTTTGAACATTATCTCTTTAAGAAGTGATGACGGATTTCTATATGTTTGGACGAGAATACAACACCGGATTTTTGCTAAGATCTATAGCGCCTTTGTTGTCTCATAGAATGACAATGTCACTAAGATGGATGTCGTAGTTAACTAACGCTTGTTTCATCCATAGTGCTTGTTGGCATGCTTTGACGGCGGAGACATATTCGGCTTCGGTTGTTGAGATAGCTAATGTCATTTGCTTCTTTGAGAACCAAGATGTTAAGCAATACCTCATAAAGGTGCAAACACCACTTGTACTTTTTCGGTCAACATAATCACCTGCATGGTCAGAATCTGCATATATAATAGTTTCTACCCCCGTCCCCTTAGGATACCATAATCCCAATAGATTTTTACCCTTAATATATCAAAATATTCTTTTGATGGCTTCTAGGTGTGAAGTTTTAGGGTATTATTGAAACCTAGCACAAAGACATACACTAAACATGATATTCGGCCGACTAGCCGTGAGGTAGAGAAGACTACCAATCATGCCACGGTATTTGGTGTTATCAACAGATTCACCGTCTTCATCTTTGGTGAGTTTGGTATCAGAGGACATTGGTGTTCTTATTGGTTTTTACTCATCTAATTCGAATTTCTTTAACATTTCTTTTATGTATTTGGATTGATTAAAGAAGATACCATCTTGTAATTGTTTGATTTGTAGACCAAGAAAGAAACTTAATTCTCCCATCATACTCACTTCAAACTCATCATGCATGATTCTTGAGAAATCATCACACATGTCTTGACAAGTTGATCCGAATATAATATCGCCCACGTATATTTGAACAATAATTATTTGTGACTCCTTTTCTTTGTAAAAAGTGTGTTGTCAACTAACCCCATGGTATAGTTGTTTTTAATTGAAAATGCTTTGAGTCTATCATACCAAGCTTTTGGGGCTTGTTTAAGACCATAGAGAGCTTTCTTTAGTTTGTATACGTGATTAGGTTTTTCAAAATCGATAAAACCCGGAGGTTGAGATACATAAACTTCTTCATTTATAAAGCCATTTAAAAAGCACTTTTAACATCCATTTGAAAGAGTTTAAGATCATGAGCACAAGCATAGGCAAGAAGGATTCTTTGTAACACCCCCAAAAAATGGTTTGCAGCGGAAGAAAAAGCTTTTTGGATGCTACTCAATTGGATCATAACACAAAGTGAAAAATATATATTTTTCTTAAAATATTTCATTTATTGTGGTAAAACGAAGTTTACAAAAGTTGCATTGTTGCGGAAAAATGGCTCATTAACAAAATGTGGTCCCCATTCGTAAATCAGAGTCATCTATGACCATGCCATGCCAATGCCCAAGCGCCTCCAGAGTTAGCTATCGCCTTCTTAATACCTGAGATAAACATGCTTAAAAAGATCAACAAAAATGTTGAGTGATATTCATAGGTTTAGTAAATGGTTGAACACAAGTTAAAGATGATAATTGCTTTGAAGACAATTACCATAGAAAAATAGAGATTATTATGCACTAAGCTCATGACACCAAACTCAACTGCATACACCTAATTACTGGTGTAAGTAATAAAATTGCCCCCAAGAGGTAATAGCCAATTACCTAAGATATTCAAATATGGTGCCCCCCGGTTATTTCCGATAACCGAGTCGGGGTCGTTAATTCCTATAGTACTATCCATAATATTTGCGTTCACTCGCAAGTGATTAATGGTTCATGATGAAGGGGACTTTTGGCTGGCAACTTAGGCTACAATAATAATAATCAGGCAAGCATACATTTTATGAAAAGACTTGTGTTATAGTTTTTTTTAAAAGAAAATATCGGTTATCCTTTAAAGTTTTGTTTTTTTGTTTTTTTTTCAAGGAAGTAAATAGTTTATAAAGAAATTGCAGTAAAGTTTATGAAAAGGTTTGTAAAACCACTTTATTGAGTAAGAAGAAAATACTTTTATTATGATAAATCGTAGTTTGTGGTTTGGTATTGAAGCAACAACTTGGTAAGGTGATTTTTAAAACAGCTCATAAAGTAATAGAAAACGGTTTATCAATGGTAGTGAAATATTTTGGTAAGACACAATTCAGGTTATAAAATAACTCGTGAAATGATTTGTAACATAGCTTACAAGAAAACAATTTATCGTTTGTCAAATAATAGAAGATTTCGTAGTTCAATTAATAGGGTGGTAGTAAAATACTTAGTACGGTAAAGGAAAAATAGTTTGTGAGGTAAGAGTACCATGTTTTATGGTTTTAAATCAGACAGTGGCTAAAACAGCTCACTAAAAGGGTAAAATAGTTCGTAAGGTTGTAATAAAACTTGTAGGAAAAATTGTAACATAGTTTGTATATTGCTAGTGAAATGTTTGTTGTTTTATAAAACAGTAGTACGGTAATGAATCGGTTCATCACATTATAAGAAAGTAGTTGACAAGACATCAGTAAGGCCGTTGATTATAAAGTATTAGTAAAGTCGCAAAATTTTTGGTTTAATGGCACAATAGTAAGACTTTTTGTAAAATGGCCGTGAAATGGTCGGTAAAATAATTGAAAACAGTTCGCGTTAGATAACGACAAAGTTTATTATTTCATAAGAGGGTAGCAGGACAGACAATTGGTGTTCCAAAGGGATGAGTGAAAAATTGGGGATTTGTTCCCAGAAAAGTGGCTTGAGTTGCAAGTTAACTTCTTGGTACACTTTAGATCTTTTAGTCGTTCGTTTATTATTTATGTTTAGCGAGGGGTTCCCTTTGTAGATGTCGAGGTGTGTTATTCCTAGAACGGATGGGGATGTAATTCGGTTCATCGATTGAGTACGAGTTTTGAGGTAGAGGTGACACTGTTACAGTATTGGATGACGAGACAACTTCGCTCTCAACGTCTAAGAGGATAATGGATGATGGATACATGGGTTGCAACGACTCCGTAATAGAGGTTTAATGGTCCAGTAATCAAGGTGATAAGTCGATGGGACGGGAAAACAGAAGACATGGTACTGTAGCAATCTACTAAGAAAATCTAAATGGTAAATATAATCGTTAACTCGCATCATGCAACATTTCACTGGTTATGTATTATCTGCTAAGAAAATCTCATACATAACGTAGGCACGGAGGGTGCGAAGTGGTGGCGTAAAGTGGTCCATTTCAACATGGATTGATGTGGTGTCCTTGCGCTAAGTGGTAGTGTCATCATCTGCCAAGCAAATCTCCATGCACGTTGCTAGTAAGATGTAGACGCGGAGGCGCAGGGTAGTAGTGTAAAATGGTCAGTTTAGAGAGTGTAGTATCGCAATGAGAAAGGCGTTCCACTTCGGAGGAAAAGTATCATAGTAAGGAAATGTTGTGACGTCAGTGTGTGATGGGTAAAAGTAAACCTTTATAACTCTTATGATGAACATACATAAAATTGATACCCTTTTCAGGAGTCAATCAAGAGGTCAACTGGATATAACACTATTATAACTACTTTCAGTATTGCAACATTCACCTCTGAGTCGAACATAGGTGATCAAGCTATGTCCCACTGTCCCTGGTTGAATATAGGTGATCAGTCTATATTCACCCAAGGTTTAATGAATCTTGCAATGCTTAGCTTAGTTATACTAGTAACATGCCCTAATGCCTTTAAAGTTTGGTATGAAAGATTGAACAAATATTTCATTTTTTGTGGTGGAGAAGGCGTAGTGCGGTGATATGTAAGCAATCATAGTTAATAGTGAGACTAAGTTGTCAGTAATAAAACACATATCTTATCAAAGATGACTATAACAAGTCATAAGTGAGGCAATCAGCTTGGCAGGCAGGCATGTGTCGGTCATAGGGTTAAGTTTTTGTAAAACTGGTTATAGTCTAGGTTTGAAAAATACCTAGTTCTCTATAACCTGGCTCTAATGCCAACTGTAACACCCCCAAAAAATGGTTTGCAGCGGAAGAAAAGGTTTTTGGGATGCTACTCAATTGGATCATAACACAAAGTGAAAAATATAGATTTTTCTTAAAATATTTCATTTATTGTGGTAAAACGAAGTTTACAAAAGTTGCATTGTTGCGGAAAAATGGCTCATTAACAAAATGTGGTCCCCATTCGTAAATCAGAGTCATCTATGACCATGCCATGCCAATGCCCAAGCGCCTCCAGAGTTAGCTATCGCCTTCTTAATACCTGAGATAAACATGCTTAAAAAGATCAACAAAAATGTTGAGTGATATTCATAGGTTTAGTAAATGGTTAAACACAAGTTAAAGATGATAATTACTTTGAAGACAATTACCATAGAAAAACAGAGATTATTATGCACTAAGCTCATGACACCAAACTCAACTGCATAGTAATAAAATTGCCCCCCAAGAGGTAATAGCCAATTACCTAAGATATTCAAATATGGTGCGCCCCGGTTATTTCCGATAACCGAGTCGGGGTCGTTAATTCCCATAGTACTATCCACAATATTTGCGTTCACTCGTAAGTGATTAATGGTTCATGATGAAGGGGACTTTAGGCTGGCAACTTAGGCTATAATAATAATAATCAGGCAAGCATACATTTTATGAAAAGACTTGTGTTCTAGTTTGTAGCATGTATCTCCCTCGCGGGTTTTGAAAATAAGTAAAAGCGAGGCTATGAACTCACCTTAGCAGTTCGATGGATAAGCACAAAGAGATCAAGCGTGATGTAGCTGTGGCTCTTACTCGGAACCTAAATTAGGGCGGTAAATCTCAGTTTGCAGTTTTGAGTACTCACGACTCGAAGTGTGTGAATAAATTGAAGTGTTTATATGTGGTTGTGTTTAATGTTGCTTGTGTGGTAGAGTTTACGTTTAAATCGTTTCAAAATATTTTGTAAGTATTGGATCTTGGACAAACGTATAGTTATATATAAAAGTAGGCGTGACGGGTAAGTTTCTGGTTCAGGAGTAACCGGACAACTAAGTACGGAAAGTATTCACAAGTAAAGTGTTTATGAAAGATAATAATAAATACTTTATGCTAAGTATCTATATTATTAACGGTTACATGATATATAAATGTGTTTATATATATTTAGTTAGTGGGTATTAAGTTAGAAAATATTTATTTTAATTTCCGTTATAATTATTTTCTTATTGTTTTTATTATTCGTCTTTTACTTCTAGTATTAATACTAAATACTTTTATTTCACAAAAACAATAATAGACAAATACATCCAAAAGTAAATGTTTTTACATTATTATTAGGGGTTATAAAAATATATAAGTTCGGGTCCAAATAGTTGTTAGAAATAAATAAATAAAAGAAATGTCAGAGTATTAGAACTTAAGGGGGTTGGAATTGTAGAAATTTATAAAATTTTTCAAAAATAATGAAAGTTGAAGTATCAATAGGTTTGAATTCAAGGGGCTGAAAGTGTCAATATGCAAAACTTGCTAAAATAGCAAAAATTACAAAAAAAGGGAGGTTGCTCAGATTCGAACCCTGATGGGTTGCGTGGAAGTGGAGCACCATTCCATCTGAGCCAAGGGCTCATCTTGGTCTTAGTTTACAAACATGCGTATTTAACGTGTTGTTACTTCTTTCTACATTGATATATCTTCACAGGATGCATGCGTTTGTATCTTTCTTTGTATTTCTTCTCCAAAATTGTCTTGCCATTTTCATTTATGAATTTTAAATTATCTAATAAGACATGATAACAAGTAGACAACTGTTGTCCAAGAGAGCCGACACTTGAGTTTACTTATGTGTAGTTTTCGTTTAGTTGTTTTAGGTTCCAAAAACTTAAACATGTTTGACATGCAAATGGGTACTAGTTTTCTTCTCGCGGAGTTTATGTGTTAACAAGACTAAATATTACCACCACACAAGCTTCTTTTAAACACAACTCATCTATGAATGTACGTATGTGAACGTGTGATATATATATATATATATATATATATATATATATATATATATATATATATATATATATATATATATATATATATATATATATATATATATATATATATATATATATATATATATATATATATATGCATGTGTATAAAAGTGCAAAGAATGGATAAATGAGAGAGTTTGAGGCTCACAGTGAGTTCAAGAATGGAGAGTGTATCGTATGTGTTGAACTAATACCAAGAGAAAATCAATAGCCAAGATTATAACCCAAAGCTTGTGAAATCTTAACAACCTTAACCAAGAGACCCTTTTAGAACCTAGAATAAGATCACAACACCAAGTTTCCTTCTCCTATCCTTGCGACAAAAATGTAAATGATGCGGTGGTTGTGTTTCTAAGTTTGAGAGTTTAGAAAGTGCGATAAAAATTGAGATAGGACTTGCGTATCTCCTCAGTGGATCGAGTTTCATTATAAGAAAGGAGAAAGGGAGAGTCTTGATCAAACTTTGTTGATGGAGACTTTGTGATGGAGCAAAACTAGCAAAAGTCACTCTCCGTTTGGTGGTTCTTAGATGATCTCATGATTTGCCATGGGAAGAAGAGAAATATGAGAGTGGTGGATCTTTTGTCTTCGAGCGACAATATAAAGAGAAGGAGGAGCAAAGTTTCTACACGCCTTTAAGAGGGTAGGTCTCGATCATAGGCTGTTTTTGGCCAAGATTGCTATCTATCATCATTTCCTATACCTTCTGTGGCATTGAATCTTGGATGAAGAAATAAAAAGCTCTTGTTGACTTTGGGGAGAAGATAAAGGAAGGCAGGTAAAGTGATTTTCTGATTAAAGTTGGGGTAGGGCGTGTAGAGTAGTTTATAAGATAGATATGGTTTTGTTTTATTATAGAACTGTACAAAGTGTAATGCGTGTGTTGTTGAGTCTTCGCGAAAATGTACTCTCCGGGTGTTCGAAAAATATAAAAATTATATTTTTGGAAGCGTCTTTGAAAAACTGATATAAAAATAATGTTGTTGGTTTTTATAGTTCCTTTTTATATTTAAGTCGTAACTTGTCGTGATTATAGATCGAAAAGAAAGAGAAAAAAAATATAGCCGCGAAAAATCGGTAGGGAGATTTACGAGTGGTTACAGTACCTACCCCTTATGGGAACCTCGTCCTCGAGGTTAAGTTTGTGTTAATTGCTTATGTAACGAAAGATAAATTTGAAATTTTTCTAGTTTTGTTTGCAAACGTGATGTGGATAAATTTATTCGAGTAAAAAGAATATTTCAATAGGCACAATTTCCTTGAGATGAAAAATTGGATAAGATATTTGCATCCTCGAAAGGATCCTATAAAACCGGTTTTTTTATACGTGATGAAAATAAAACCATTTCGCAAATATCGATGTTTGATATTTCTTTGCATAAGAAGTTTTAATAAGTTTTGACCAGAAAATCTTTGACTCGTTAGAATAAATCTTTCTAGAAAAATGTCACCACGCGTTTCATTGTTGGCACAATTGTTATTTAAAGAAAAGTCCTCGAAGGTGAAAACGTCATAGAAGAAGATGTGGTTGGGTACGTACGTTTCAATAAGTTTTAAACTTTTATGGGCAGGATTCAGTTGTTGGTTATGCTTCTCGAATTTGAAGAATAAAGAGTCTTTAAAATTTTAAGGAAGAACTTGATGTATGTAAAGAAAGTTGCTAAATTTCAGCTTTTGTGATGAAAACTTGTTAAATAAGGTTTTAGGCGACAACATGGAATCGGTTCCAAGTTGGAGGTTTTTATGTGAATTCAAAAGTTGTTTCGCAATTTCAAATAATTTCGAATAACTTAGCTTTTGTAGATGATGAATCAATTTTGTTTCCAAGCATTTCCCATTAAAATGTGTATCTATTGTTTTCAAAACAAAGCGCTTATTTTTACCCCAAAAATTTGGTTTATTTTTAAAAGAAAATATCGGTTATCCTTTAAAGTTTTGTTTTTTTGGTTTTTTTTCAAGGAAGTAAATAGTTTATAAAGAAATTGCAGTAAAGTTTATGAAAAGGTTTGTAAAACCACTTTATTGAGTAAGAAGAAAATACCTTTATTATGATAAATTGTAGTTTGTGGTTTGGTATTGAAGCAACAACTTGGTAAGGTGATTTTTAAAACAGCTCATAAAGTAATAGAAAACGGTTTATCAATGGTAGTGAAATATTTTGGTAAGACACAATTCAGGTTATAAAATAACTCGTAAAATGATTTGTAACATAGCTTACAAGAAAACAATTTATCGTTTGTCAAATAATAGAAGATTTCGTAGTTCAATTAATAGGGTGGTAGTAAAATACTTAGTACGGTAAAGGCAAAATAGTTTATGAGGTAAGAGTACCAAGTTTTATGGTTTTAAATCAGACAGTGGCTAAAACAGCTCACTAAAAGGGTAAAATAGTTCGTAAGGTTGTAATAAAACTTGTAGGAAAAATTGTAACATAGTTTGTATATTGCTAGTGAAATGTTTGTTGTTTTATAAAACAAAGAGTACGGTAATGAATCGGTTCATCACATTATAAGAAAGTAGTTGACAAGACATCGAAGGTCATTGATTATAAAGTATTAGTAAAGTCGCAAAATTTTTGGTTTAATGGCACAATAGTAAGACTTTTTGTAAAATGGCCGTGAAATGGTCGGTAAAATAATTGAAAACAGTTCGCGTTAGATGTTGGGATATAAAGCCAAAGTACTGAAGAATGTCAAAGTACTGAAGAAAGTCAAAGTACTGCTTGTGTCAAAGTACTGCAAAGACTAAAGGACTGCTATGCAAAATTGTTTAAGGAGTATTATGTAATTCTAGAATATTCTTAGTTTAGAATTAGTATTACTTGTCGTACAAGGATTGTAATTGTAAACCGACTAGGGTACTCCTTATGCCTAAAAAGGACCCCTAGATTGTCATTAGAGATACACAATATTAGAGAATATTAGAAATACGACTTACATACAAGTATGATATTAGAGTTATTAGATTTGTTATTGAATCTGTGTATCAAGCAGGTTCAAAGTTTTAATATAATCGTTGAAGTTTAAAGTTATTCTTCTTAGCTTTATTGAAGTAGTTTCCGCATACTTAATAGAGTAATATCAGTGTTTCATTGTTAGTAATTTAGGATTTATCCAAGGTTGCTAAACCCTTACAAGCTACATAGTTAGTTTGGTCGAGTATATCGATCCAACAAGTGGTATCGAGCTTGTGTGGAAACTCGATTAAGAAGAAACCCTTAAAACCGATTTAACTACAAAACCTAAAAGATGTTGATCAAGTCGCACCACCCCATCCATCACCTCACTCAGAATTCCTATCATCAAGAAGGGAGAATATTATCTCTGGAGCATGAAGATGAGGCAGTACATTGCAATTACAGACCATGTATTATGGGATGTGATTGTCAATGGTAATGACGTTCTTGAAGAACTTGTAGAAGTTCCTGGACATCCTAAACCACTTAAACCTACCTTACCAGCAGCAACAAAAAGAAATCAAGAGAAGGCTCTCAACATAGTGCTGTCTGCTATTCCTGATGGTCACCTACTAAAGTTTCATGATGCTAAGGATGCAAAACAACTATGGGCTGCTCTCAAGACAAGATTTGGAGGTAATGATGCTTCCAAGAAGATGCATAGAAATCTGTTGAAGTAACAATTTGAAACATTCATCACAGGTGAAGAGAAGGTCTTGATGTTGCCTATGATGATTCCAAAATCTTCTTAGTATGCTAGAGTTATACAAAGCGGTATCTATTGAAGATGCAAACCTCAAGTTCTTAAGAAGTTTGCCATCCGTATGGCATGTGATTGCTACTATGATTAGAGGACAACCCGGTTTGGACACTATAGACTTTGATGATCTCTACAACCATTTAAAGGTATATGAGCATGAGATGAATGGCCAAACAAGTTCAAAATCTCACAAGATTGCTTTTGAATCTTCGAAAGAGAGGCGATTTTCACTAAAAGTAATCGCTTGTCCTGCTCAAAGTATTGTTGCTCAAAGTACTGTTGCTTATTCTACTCCTACATCATCACCAACAAACACCATCCACTCTGATGAAGTTATATGTTCCTTCTTCACTCAACAAGCCACTTTACCTGTTACTTATGAAGAAGATTTGTCACAAATTGAAGAGGATGCTCTAGAAGAAATTGACATAAGATGGCAAGTCGCAATGATCACAGCAAGGATCAAGAAGTTCATGAAGAAAACAGGAAGAGGCATTGACTTCAAACCTAAACAGGGTATCACGTTTGACAAGTCCAAGATTGAATGCTTTAATTGTCAAAGGCCTGGACACTTTGCAAGAGAATGCAAGTTTGCTAAATATCAGGCAAATAGAATGATTGAAAAACCCAAGCTTGAACTAAAGGAAATTCCTATTATCGAAAAAACCCAAAAGCTTTGGTTGCTCAATAAAATCTATCGAGGTTGACCGAGTCTTGAATTTGATGATGAACCAAGAACCTACTCTATGGTTGCAATGAAAGAGTTTGATTGGAGCACAGCTTTTGATGAGGAACCACGATTTGCTGCTTTGGAATCAAAAGATGGTCTTGGAAGCTTTGATTGGAGCATGGAAAGTGAAGAAGAACCTGTTCTGCTCGCTATGGTAGCCACTTCACCAAGTTCACCTACTATCTCTGAGGTATGCTCTAAGTGTAATGATTTTTATCAAAAAGTACTTAAAGATTATGTGACTAAAAGAGATAATTGTAGAAGGGCTAGGTCTGAGGTAGCTGGTTATGAAATAACTTTAGAGTCATTGGAAGCCAAAATAATAACTCATGAAAATAATGAAATGGCTTGGGCAGAAAAGTATGAGCAACAAGATTATCAATTAAAATTGAGTGAATGGACGTTAGGATGTAAGGTTTTTGAACTTGAAAAGATGACTAAAGAAAGAGATGAATTGTTAGAAAAGTTTGATGCTTGCAATGAATCTGGTCTTTCACATGTTAGTTTTGTTGAAAAACAGAAAAGAGCACACATTAAAACTGGCCTAGGTTTTGGTATGGATTTTAGCAGTACAGAAGAAAACCCACCTAGTGATTCAGAGGAGATAACTAGTGATGATGAACTCATTGGCTCAGAAGAGAACACATCTAGTAATGAGGAATCAATTAGTCAAACACCTCCCGAATTTAAGAAAGATAAGGGTTGTCATGCAGTTCCTCAACCAACTGGTAGTTTTCAACCACTTAGGACATATGTTTCTTGTTTTGGAGTAGACAATTTAGAGTTTAGGAAAAGCTTCTCGTCAATCTTACTCGTGTCCATCTAGTTCGAATCCCCAAAAGAAACAAATTGAGAAACCTAAGGATGATAATGTTAAGATTTCTACAAGACCTTCAACTCAGTATCTTGCTAAACATTCAAGAAGACCTTCAAGAAAAACTTTTCAAAATACTGCTAAATCTTTTTGGGATAGTTTTGGTCAAGATAGTTTTCATCGTTCACCAAAAAGACATGATAGTTTTGGTCATAGAACTAAAGGAAGAAATTTTGGGAGTTTGGGTCAAAAATTATGTTTTGTTTGTTATAGTCCTGATCATTTGATTAAGGACTGTGGCTTTCACTCATAATATTTAAGCAAATTCCCAAAGACCACATCTACCAACCATAAGCCAAGGGAGAATAAACCAGTTTGGAATCACTCACATAGGGTTAACCGTAGTAATTTCTCAAAAGACTATAGGTACCCTCACCAGAAAAGACCTTTTTCCAAACCACCAGTACCCTCAAGCACTTTTAAAGGTACTGGTAAGACAGTTTTCTCAAGCAGTACCTTCTCAAAGTAATGCTAGGTTTTCACCCGATCAAGGTATTGCTAGCACTTTTTGGAATAAAAGCCCTAGGAGATCCAATTACTATCAACCTAGAAGGCGTTACACCACAAATAGAGTGTCTAGATCAAAGAAATCTACACAAAAAGTTAAAACCAACTGGGTTAAGAAAGAAAGTACTGATGGAGAACAAATAGTACTTTCAGCAAGTAAGGGTGAAAAAGAGAATTTTGATGAAAAAGAGAGTTTTGTTGAAAAACCACCACAAGTTTTGGAACAAACAAAAATAATTGATCATGTTTTCAAAAACAGTGGAGATTACATACTTAAAGAATTTAAGTATGTCACTCCACTAGGGGAACACAAGTCAGTAATGGCTTGGGTTCCTAAAATTAACTAACTCTTTCATCTTTGTGCAGGGCAACCCAGAAGAGGAGCTTAAAGATCATTTAATTGTTGATAGTGGTTGCTCGAAGCGTGACAGAGACAAAGAGATTCTCACGATTTTAGATCTTATTTTGGAGGAAGAGTTGCATTTGGTAATGATCCTAGTGGAGGTAGAATTATCGAAAAGGAACCATCAAAGCGGGAAGCATAGATTTTGAGAATGTTCGTTATGTGAAGGAGCTCAAGTTCAACCTTTTGTCAGTATCTCAAATCTGTGACAAGAAGCATCCTGTGTTATTCACTGACACAGAATGTCTTATTCTTTCCCTTGATTTTAAGCTTGTTGATGATCACTTGGTAACACTGAGAGTGCCAAGAACCAATGATGTGTATAGTCTAGATATGAAAAATCTTAACTCTACTGAAAGAGCAACATGTTTAGTAGCAAAGGCAACACTTGAAGAAGCATATCTATGGCATAGAAGATTAGGTCATGTGAATTTCAAGAATATCAACAAGTTGGTTAAAGGCAATTTAGTTAGAGGTTTACCTTCCAAAACATACAAGCATGATCATTCATGTTTGGCGTGCAAGAAGGGTAGACAACACAAAGCTTCATGCAAGAAGATTGAGGAAAGAACTATTAGAGAACCTTTAGAATTGTTGCACATGGATTTGTTTGGACCTGTTTCTGTTGCAATCTTAAACAAGAAGAAGTACTGCTTAGTTGTAATAGATGATTACAGTAGATTTAGTTGGGTCTTTTTCTTGGGATTTAAAGATGAAACCTTTGATGCTATTCATGATCTTATAATAGCCCTTGAAAATCAATTGAGACTAAAAGTAAGAGGCATTAGATGTGATAATGGGACTGAATTCAAAAACAAGTTTATGGATGAATTTTGTGCTAAGAAAGGGATTAAGAGGGAGTTTAGCATTGCTAGAACTCCACAAAGAATGGTGTTGCGTAAAGAAAGAATGAACCTTGATAGAAGCAATGAACAATGCTTGCGATTCTTTATTACCTATTCAATTTTGGGTCAAGTCGTAATCGCTTGTTATGTCTTGAATAGAGTATCACCACTAAACCTCAGATGAAGACACCTTATGAGTTGCTTATGGGGAACAAACCCAACATTCGTTTTATGAAACCTTTTGGATGTCCTTTGACTATTCTCAATACCATTGATACTTTGGGCAAATTCGATGGCAAGTTAGATGAAGGATATTTATTGGGATATTGTACCAATAGCAAAGGATTTAGAGTGTACAACAAGGTTACCAAAAAGGTTCAAGACTGTCTTCATGTTGAATTTTTAGAAGATCAAGACTGTCTTAATGTAGCTGATCTACTCACAAAGGGATTTGATGTTTCAAGATTCAATCATTTAGTGGTGAGTATTGGTACGATTAACTATTAAGCTACAATTAAGGGGAGGACTTATTAGTTAGTCCTATGCATTGTTTAAGGGGAGGCTATACAATGCGTTTTGAGGTTTTTGCTATTGTGAAAAAGAGGATGGAAAGTACTGCTTTAAGTTTATCTGAAAGTACTGCTCTGAAAGTATTGCTTTAGAAGTACTACTTACGTGGAAAGCACTGCAGTCTTGTCAACATACTGTTCCAACGGTCAAAAGATGAGGTAAAATTCAAACAACGGTAACTTTATTAATTGGGCTATGATTTTTTAAATCTTACCTATAAATAAATACCCTTCGATTTTCCCTCTCATATTTATTCTTGTCCATCCATCTCTTACTTTTCTCATCATATTCACCTTTGCCGTTTTCATCAATTCTTATATCAAACCAGCAATGGCTAATCGTAACACTATTAGTAAGCACAACATGGTTGCTAATTTAGATAAGACACCATCTAATGTCGCTTTTCATGACATAATTGATTTCCTAACTGGATCTCCAATCAATTATGCTCTATTGGTTGAACCAAACATCGTTGAACCCTGGATTCAACAATTTTGGGCAACTGCTAGATCTCATATGCAAGATGATGAATCCTATATTCAGGCTAAGGTTGCTGGAAAGATGGTTAGAATCACTGAAGCCACCATTAGAGAAGATTTATTGTTTGATGATGCAGAAGGGGCTATTCGTTTTGACAAACAAGTGCTTTGGGATACATTAAGAGATATCGGGTATGAAGGGTCTCTCATTGAAACAACTTTTAAGAAACCCTTATTTAGCCCACAATGGAAGTATTTAGTTCTTGTTTTGCTTCATTGCTTAAGTCCCAAGAGTACTTCATGGGAATAATTTGGATCAAATATTTCTTCTGCATTCGTGGGATTAGCTACCAATCACCTCTTTAAATTTTCAAGAATGATTCTCGATGGTATGCTCTCTCACATCTCCAATGGTTCACCATTCTTAATGTACCCTCAATTTGTTCAAGTTTTCTTGAACAACCAGCTTAAGAATGTCCCTAAACCTTCTAGCTTGCTACCTGTTGTTGTTCTTCCACCAAAGGTATTTAATTTCATGGCTAGAAAGACTGACCAGTTTTCTGGGAGGGATACACCTTTGACTACTCACATGATGCAAGTCATACAAGTTGTTCGAGATGAAGCTGCTTCCAGTGAAGATCATGAGCCTTCAGTTTCAAAGGAAGGTACTGCTTCTCAACGTACTGCTTCACAAGAAGGTACTGCATCTCACCATACTGCATCCTTGCAAGATACTGTGCCTGCTGATTCAGAACCAGAGATCAACCCACCATCATCTCCCAATGATTATACTTCCACATATGGGTCTCAAACATCTGGAGGAGATGAGGGAGTTATGGCTCCTGAGGGTAAGGTTCTGGATAACTATGCTTTGACAAGGGAGCTTTTGATATTAAAGAAAGATTATGAAGCTCAAGCTGCACAACTTTTGAAGCTGACCAACAAGCTTAGAAGATTGAAGAAATTTGTCTGGCCATTAGTTCAACATCATAGATTGTGGGCCAAATCTCAGAAGAAGAAAGGAAAGAAATTTAAGAAGGTTTCTAAGGACAAGAAGTTTCCCAAGCATTCTTCATTCCAATTGGGGAGGAATTTGGACCAAGAAAATTTGAATGAAGATACTGAACATTATGAAGAACCAGATGCTGAACTTTATGAAGATACTGAGCCTCAAGGTACTGATGCTTAAGTGAATATTCAAAGTACTGAGCCTACTGAGCCTCAAGGTACTGGTGTACAAAGTACTGGTGATCAAGGTACTGGTGTACAAAGTGCTGGTGATCAAGGTACTGCTCTTCAAGGAAATTTTAGGCAAGACCTTATTACACCAACAACCCTAAATTTTGAAGAAGAAGTTGGTCCTTCAACAATCTTACATGAAGAAGAAGCTGGTCCTTCTAGTCCAATTCAGCAAAAGGAGCATACTGCTAGTGATGATGAGACCATTGCTCAGATTATGCTGAACATGTCAAGACCAAGAGGTGTTAGTATCCCTGGAGTTGAAGAACAACCTCAAGTCTTGCAATCATCTTCTCAAACTACTTTGGATCCTAAAGACAAAGGAAAAGGTAAACTGGTAGAAACAAAGAAGAAGAAGAAGCTCACTTTGGCAGAATTAAGAGCTATTGAAGTGGCTAAAAATGAAGAAGCTACCAGAAAGTTACAAGCAGAATTAGATGCTGAGATTGTTCTACCAGAGAAGCAACCTGAACTGGTTATACCTAGAAGACCTCAGAGTATTGCTAAGGAAAGAAATGCCATGATGGCTTATCTAAAGGGTAGAGGATATACTGGTTTACAAAAGTTGAAGTATATAGAGATGAAAGATTTGTATGATGCTGTTAGAGAAGCTTATCAAAAGGAAGTGACTGGTATTATTTCTTTTGATGATGAAAAACAGAATGAGGATGCAAGAAAAAGATGTTTAAAGAGAAAGAGAACAACTCCAGATGAACGGCTATCAAAGAAGATTCAATTGAGAACAAATACAGTTGATGAGCTAAGGAATTATCTAAGAGTTGTAGTTTTTGAGCATCCTAAGTCTAAAGAAGTTGCAGTAAAGAAGTCTAAGATGTCTACATTTGAAGTTGTAGAATAAAAGGATGGAGACTATCTTATGTTTCATAGAGAAGATGAAAGCTTTAGAGTGTTTAATCTGTTGTGGGATATACTGCATATGATAGATAGAGAATATCTGTTTCACCTGTCTCAACTAGTGCAAGAATATTTTGAGCACATTCCATCAACTGGAGTTGGATTAGTCTTGCTGGGATGTTAGGTCACCATTTATGTAACACAAGCATCAATATAAGAAGTATAGATGAGATAGTGATCGGATGAACACAATACCACAAACACACGAATGAATGAAGAAAGGATATGCGTAGGTTTTGTAATAAAGTGAACAACCAACCATCTAAGGATGGTTTACATGAGGTATTTATAGGAGGGAACTAGGGCAACACATAAAGTTCCCTTCCTTTACTTATTGGGCTTTTGGATAGGCTCATGGGCTTTCTAGGAGCCTAACCTTGATTACTAACTTAAAAGCCTTAACTAAGCTAACTATTACATATTGATTACAAACACTTGAAATATGATTTAGGAGTGATTCCAACAATCTCCCCCTAAGTGTTGGTAATTAAGGATTAGAGTGAAAAATGTTGTAGGTGCTGATGTAATAGTAGCTTTGACGTCTTCTGACATTCTTCTTTCTTGTGAGAAGAAGTGTCTTGATTCCAACAATCTCCCCAGTGTAGGGATCTTGTTTACTTTGAAGTTTTTCATCTTTGACGTCTTCATTTTCTTTGTTCTTTGTGGTGGTAGTGATAGTATGTTGTGGTTATCTACATCAGGTCTGCTTCGTTGCTCCAGTGTCTCCACGTCTTTCTTCAACATGCTCACACACTCTTTATCATTGGATTTCAGTACTGATGTAATTCTCTTAGTCTTTAAACTTAGTAGATTCTTTGACTTTGACGAAGAATCATTCTGACTTTGTGTTGCCTTTTGAGAGAACTTCAATTAGTATTGTTGTTGGTATGAGCATGTGAAGAATCTGCACGATCTTTTCCACCCTCGAGCATCCATAAGAATAAAACATAAAACATGGGTTAGAAATAATCCAGTAACACACAAGTTTGAACTTGAGTGTGTTAACGACATAGTGTGAAAACACGACTCTAATTCTCACAAAGGTCGTTCTGAACTGGATTCCCACAAGTGAGATAACACGATGTACAAGTACACCTCTGATTCAAAGTAGTCGTGAGGTACATCAAGCATCACCCTACAACCTGAGACCGTTTGAGACACACTAAAGCGTAACCCACAAGGAGTTACCGGTGACTGTTGTCGGTGTTTTTGATGTTAACCACGGCGGGAGTTTCCATTCAATCACCGAGGATCACAATTGTGAACCCCTCATAAATGTTCTCGACAGATTGCTAAGATCTGGGAAGGACACGATAATATATCACTTGTGTTCTTATTGTTGAACGACAAGCGATGAATTGTCAAGTATACCTACGAGACCGTTTGATGAATCTCGTGGCTCTAGACTCAATAGTGCACTTTGGTTTTCCTAAGCAAAGACTAGGGAGAGGGTCTCCTTCTTCAATACCAGCAATCTCTAAGAGAAAGCCGATAGTTTACGTAGGGTTCCCTGTGAGAATGAAACAAGCTTCTGTTGAGAGAAACTTGAGTGGCTAAGAAGGTTTAGTGCATGCGTCACTGGGTCCATGACGACTTTGATCTTCAATCTCAGCGTCATCAAGTGACAACCAAGAGTATATGAATTGAACCCGTGTACGCCTAAGTTGAATAACTGGAGGGCTATTTCTTTTCACCCTTTTCTTTACTTTTCTTTTCATTCTTCAACTCCTTCTTTCTCCAATTCTCATTTTCTCCTTTTTAATAATCATACCTAAGGACTTCTAGATTCTAACTATTGGTGGTGTCCTTGGTAGATCCCTCCGCTGGCGGATCATAGGACAGTTATTCCTAACCTTAGTCACCTTATAACTCCATGACTAACCTATGTTGCCATAAAACCATTTTCATGAAAAATCTCTCAAAGTGGTTATGATTAAAAGCATTTTGTACCACTGTTGAGAGTTAAGGATTTAGCGTAAATACTCCCCTCCACATGTGCTTGAGTGTTTTGACGAAATCTGCGGTGAGAGAAAGAGCGCACTTTTGAATTGATCAACTCTAGATAGACAATCCCCATGAGACACGGTTCGTTGCATAGTTAAAGAGTTACATTGTCAGCTTTTAGGTGACAACTTGCTCTAATAACTACCTTGAAGGTGTGGACAAACCTCGAAAGGTTTATCAAACCCGTCAAAGTTCATGTCTACCAAGAGTTTCTCGAATGGTACATTCTACTAGGACAAGTCCTTTGCGAGACACGTTTACATCACTAGCAAACTAGTTTGAAATTATTACCCGTCCCAGACAAGTCTTTTCGAGTTACTAACATTTAAGATCTCGTCAATTCGTTGGTTAAGTCTTTTAGCACAACGATTCATTTGTAATTCACAACATATTTCTTATCACATAATTTTTCTCCCCCTCAAAAATGGCATATAAATGTTGTTTTTGACGAAATTTGATATCGAATATGTCCATTTCAAGTTTTATGGAAGATTACTGTGAAGAACAATTTGTGAACAAATTTTAAGCAAATACTCCCCAACAAGTGATATAAACTTTTGAGGTTTTGAAAATCATAAGGAAGTACTTGTTCTTTTGAGCAAAACTTTGAAAAGTGAAAGTTTTGATAAGTTTTACTCAAAAGTAAGAAGCTTTAGCTCCTTTTATAAGGATTGTGGCAATCAAGCGCACCACATGGTCCTTTCATGACAAGTACGGGTTGTACATCGTTATGTGTGCACAAGCCATAGTCGAGATATAGATCATGCATCCAAAATATGATAAGAGAAACAAATCAAGGGGTACCGGAGTCTTAGGTATGCCAAAGAATAACTCCAAGAATGCGTTGGACGTTGGTAGCCCGTGAGAGATATGCTTGACGACCGCCACGAAACTCTCCAAAGTTCTCGATCCGATCCCTTCGAACAACCTTTCATCAATCCGTGTGATGATCTTCTTTACATCCCTTTTATCCCTCGAATTCCATCTCTTCTTCGACCCTATGCCTTCATGAATCTCCTTTAACCGATAAGCTAATCCATCCCTGACTTTGTTCAATGTATGATCCCCAAACTTGTGAAGCTCTTTGCACGCCATAAAGCAATTGTGATGTAGTTCACTTCGGTTGACTACCCCAAATGGCTTCTTAATGAGGGTGTACTGAGCAAGTTGGTTTATGTCGGGAAGGTCGAGCTGAGGTTTTGAGAGATTGACACGTTTTGATAAGATTCCACGGCAAGTTGAATATCTTCTACACGTTCTTGGATCACGATGCTTTTGATGAAGATAAGCAGAGACTTGATGTACTCATGTTGGATAGTTGTATAGAATTGTTGCATTCGTCCTTGTACCTTCGCAAGATACATATCTTCAATGTCGTTTAGTGACAATCTCGGAAAATCCGCTTCACAGAAGTCATATTCCTCTTCGTCTTGTTGTTTTACCACTATTTTCTTGAGGAATGAGTAGTCCCATTTTGACGAAAGAGAAACATGCTGAGTAGCCATGATCCATTTATCACTGAACACTTCCTTCTTTGACTTAAGAACTTGGCAGCTTTTGTAGTAGATTCTTCGGCGTTCAGGCCAATGATGAATCCCATACAATGCATCGAGATCATACTTTTCCACTGTGTCAGCAAACATGTGTGTGGCATCTTCCTCGATGGCTATCTGTTAGAGTATGATCTTTGCGGAAAGGAAGAGTGAGTGATGTAGCGTATTTTTTGGTAACATCGCTACCGTGTAGAAGAAACTCCAGGTCGTTACTGAAGAAATAGGGGAATGGAATCTTGGGTTTATCTGGTCGGCCAATGGTAGGTAGAGGTCTGGTCCAGTCTGTGTAATATGGAGCCTTGTCTTTTCTGGTGAAGTCAATGTTAGCTTCAGGGTTGAGCCAATCAATGTTGTTAGACATGGCTCGAGCAATGTTATCAAGATGATATTCGACTTCAATTGCACTTTTTGAGCTGTCTTTAAGTAGTTGAAATGCATCGTTCTTGATTCGCTTCAACTCTGTCTTAGTCATCTTCTTTACATTGAACATTTCCGGAATAAGCTTCACATGCTCCATGGTACGGCCATCTACCATTTCTTGACCTTCTGGTAAGGAGGGGGTGGCATCAACAAGTCTAGAAAACCATTCGTATTCTTCGGTTGTATCGTCATCTAGCCATGAGACAACATTGGTCTTTGTCTTCTTCTTCTTTGACTTTGATGAGGACTCTGGGTTCTTTGTTGTGGCGGGAGAGGTGAGTTGTTGTTGGGGCTCTGGGATCTCTTCATCGTCACCACCAGTGTATTCGAAATGATCACTGGTTTTCACTTGCTTGATGGTGGTAACTCGAGTTCGAGGTTTGTCCATGTGCACGAACGTGGAGGAGATCTTCTTTCGTGGGAGTCCTTTGGGGTGGTGGTGGCATAGAGAAGGATTTACGAGACTTCTTCTTGCGTTTCGACTCTTTGTCTTTATCCGCATCATCATCGTCTCTTGGATGCTTTGTCTGTTCAGCTGCCGCTCTGCATGAAGTTTTGAGTTGGTAATCCAAAGATCGTCAAGCAGTTTACCTTCAGAGAGGTAAACGTTGCGCATTGTTTTGACATTTGAAGTACAAGCTTGAAACCAATTCTCCATCGGAGAAAGTCAGAAACTTAGTTGGGTTGATTGTAACTGTTAAAGGCGTTGATCTTATTGTTTGCTTGGCCAACTGCATGAGATTCGGATAGGGTTGTCTGGTGAACATTTCTCTTGTCACACCAGGAACGACGTCGAGAAGAAACTTGTGAGTATATTCTTTGGCCGTCTTTTCCATTTCCCTTTGGAACCCTCCTTTTAGAAGCTGTTGAATTTGTTCCCTTTCATCGGACATCTCATTTATCACATCCTGAAGAAGATTGATCTGTCAGCAATTTGATTAAGTTTCTTGTTGGTCACATCTTTCTTCCTGACTTGTCTGACAGCTTTGACAATCTTAGTCTTGGCTCATGATATCCAAGTGTCTGTTGGTTTCTTTACCGATCTAGATGCTGATTTGGTTGTAGCTTTTGATGGTGGTGGTGAAGAATGAGAAGATGAGTCTGATGATGAGTCATGAGATGGCTCTGGGTCCTTTTATGGCTCAGAAGTTCGTTCTTTTGTATGTGCGGGACTGTCTAGAAGATAATCTTTAGCCTCATTCTTGGCTTGAGCCTTTTCTTCAGCCTTAACCCTAGCTTCTTCATCTGCATGAGCTTGAGCTTCTTTATCTGCCTTTTCTTTAGCTGCAGCCTCAACATCTTCATCAGTAGTTTCCATCTCAGACTTTTCTTTCTTCTTTTCTGGTTGCTCAAAGTCGAAAATGATCTCATCCTCAATTTTCTTCTATTCTGATTCGTGGGTGGTGGTACCAGTTCCCTTATTGGGTTGATTAACCGCATCGGAAACTGGTGTGATAAGTGCACCACCACTTGATCCTCCAGGGCCATGAGTTTGCTAAAGGTTGAATTCCTGAGCAACGTGTTGGAGTCTGAGATTCTTCAACTTCTTTCTGTAGTCTCTATCTTCATCCAGTAGCTCTTCTACTGAGCTCTCTTCTTCGTGCTCAAGCACTGGAGTCTTTCCTTTGTCAGACTTGGGACTTAGAGGTTTTGCTACTGTCAAAGTATCATTGTTGGATCGATGTACTCTAACCAAACTAACTTAAATAGCTTGTTAAGGTTTAATAACCTCGGATAAATCCTAAGTTATTAACAATGAAAACACTGAGCAAACTCTATTAAGTATGCGGAATTTACTTAACAAAGCTAAGAAGAATAACTTTAACTTTGAACAATTTTATTAATAACTCTAACTCTGCTTATTATGCAGACTCTTTAACAACTCTAATAATATCGAACTTCTCTAAAACTCTAATAATGTCGCGTATATCTAATATCAATCTAGGGGTCCTTTTATAGGCTCAAGGATAACCCTAAACGATTTACAATTCTTATCCTTGTACGTCAAGTAAACAATACTTAGAAAGTTCTAGATAAACATTACTTTCTATCTTTAATCTAATACAACCGACTTTAAACTTTGCGGTTACTTGATGAATAAGCGATACTTTGACTTTAACTTAGCGATGCTTTGACTTCTTGCGATACTTTGTCAATCTTGATGCTTTTAATCTTACGTATCCCAACAATCCTCCCCTAACTTGAATTCTACTTGTTTGATTTCAAGTTCTTTTATAGATTTAGCTTTAACATCTTCATCTTCAAAGAGGAATTATAATCGTATCTTGATTTTATCTTTGTAGTTTCTCTGCTTATATCATCATCAAAGTAGTCTTTATTTGTATAATTCTTTTCAACATCAAACAAAATCTTATTTCTTTTCGGCAACATTCAATAAGCTCCATCTTTTCGACAACATAAGACAATTTGTACATTTAATTCGGTTAAGTTTGATCTGTTCTCATCACTTCGGTGTGTAAACTCCCGTGAGAGGTGAATCATTGAAAATTTAATGGATTTGAGTTCTCTTTACCAAAGCCATTAACTCGGAGTAGCCAAATGTTTTGATGTGTAAGATCATGGTACATCGATAACCATATGATTTTTAGCAAATCATCAGCTATCAACAAATTTGAGTTGTCTTTACCAAAAGTTGTACCCTTTTGGACTAGTTAGTTCTTTCTTCTATGGTGAACTAATTACCATACAATGGTTTTTCCACAGCCTTTACCACAAGCCATTTTCTTGTGGGCTAGCCAACTCTTCACATTACTGATATGATGAGTTGATGACCATACAACTTATTAGCAAGTTGTTAACTAAAAACGGATTTGAAATATCTTTACCAGGGCCGTTTGCTCATGGATTAGCCAATCCTTTTGTAACCATGGTGGATTGATAACCTATTCGTATTACCATCTCAAAAACCATTTATTTCTTTTAACCTTTGTTTCAAAACATTTATTACTTAACAAAAGTTTTCAAAATCGATGGCGGTTTAAAAGCGCAAGCGATACTGATGAAAGTCTTGTTTGATCGCCATACTTTAAATAAAATCGATATATCAAAATTTAATCAATTAAGATTCATACCGGTTATTCATCATCATCGGCAATTGTAGTCCATCGATAAACGACTGATGACCGGACATGTTATTTCATTATCTTCTTCTACTTCCATTCCATGCTCCAAGATCCTCCTCATAAGTTACGGTGTAAGAGGATATCTTCTATCGACTAACATGTGAATCATAATTCCATCTTCTAACTCTAGAACATGTACTCCAGATTCTTCAAAGAATCTCCAGCTAACAATCTCCCAATTCTCTTGATTCTTCCAAATTTCAACAGTGCTTTGTTCTTCAGTTTCCCATACAGTTGTGAGATCAACCAACTCCTTCTGATGGATTTTGTTCAAAGTAATCTCGCACCACATGATATAAATAAAATAAATCCACTCTATCTATGATGTGCAATAAATCCCATAGCCTGTTGAACACTCTAAAGCTTTCATCATTTCTATGAAACATCAGATAACTTCCATCTTTTGATTCTACAACTTCAAAATCAATAATTTGAGATTTGTTCATTTCATCTCAAATCATCCGTAGAATACTCAAAATCCACTATTCTTAAGTAATTCCTTAGTTCATCATTAGTATCGGATCGTAACTCAACTTTCTCTTTCTTTGATGACCGTATTTCTTCAACTTCGCTTTTCTTTTTCTTTTAAGCTCCTTTTTCTATCTTTTTCTTTCCAAGCGACATCATCTTTATAATCTTTGATGCTTTCAACACTTTTCTTGTAAGCTTCCTAACAAAGATCATACAATTCTTTCATCTCAAAATAATTAAACCTCTGCAATCCTTTATACCCTTGACTTTTAAATAAGCCATCATTGCATTTACATCTTTAGCTCGATTTGGTCTTCTTGGTAGAAAAGAAACATGAATAGGTGACTCTAATGGTTCATCAGCTTCAGCATTCAATTCCTCTTGCAATTTCTTAACTGCTTCTCTATTCTGAGCTTCTTAAATTTCCTTAGCTTCTTTATATTTAGCATTTAATTCCTCTTGAAATTTTCTAGCTGCTTCCTCATTCATAGCAATTTGAGCAGCTCTTATCTGTGCTAAAGTAGGTTTCTTTTTCTTCTTTGTCTCTACCAACTTGCCCTTACCTTTATCTTTTGGATCAATAATAGCTTGAGAAACTCTTGGTTGTTCCTCTTCTTGCACTCCTGGAATACTAACACCCCTTGGCTTTGATAAATCATGCAAAATTTCAGCAATGGTTTCATCATCACTTGCTGTATGTATAGGTTTAGGTGTATCAGCTTCCTTTTCTGGTATAACTATTGAAGGACCAGCTTCCTCTTTAAAATCTAATACCCTTGGAGTAATCAATTCTTGTCTGTAAGTTCCAGGAAAAGCAATACTTTGATCAGCAGTACCTTGATCATCAGTACTTTGAACTTGAACATCAATAACTTGCTCCTCAGTACTTTGAATAACATGTTCTTCAGTTTATTGTGGCTGAACATTTGTTCCTTGAGGTTCAGCTTCATATTGTTTATGAAATTCAGCACCTTCAGGTTCATTATCCTTAACAACATCTTCTTTCAAATCCTTTTCTTCTAAATTCCTCCCCATTTGGAATGAAGATTGTTTTTTAACCTTTTGACGTTTTGTCTTCTTAAACTGCCTTTGCTCCTTCTTTTTAGATTTGACCCATAGACGATGATGTTGAACCAATGGCCAGACAAAATTCTTTAAACTTGAACTTTAACTTCTTAATCTGTTTAGCTTGAGCCTCAGTTGTTTTCTTCAATTTGACTAACTCCTTTGTCAAAACATAATTATCCAATGTCAAACCTTCAGGGGGTATAGGATGTGAATCATCTCCTTGAACTGGTGAATGTTCCTCTGTTTGAGAATCAGGAACAGATTGTTGAGGAGATGGAGAAGGTGAAACTGCAACATCAGCTTGAACTTCAATACTTGGCGAAGCAATACCTTGTAATGCAGTACCTACTTGTGATGCAACACTCTGAGAAGCAGTACCTTCAAAAGCAGTACCTTCTCTATCGTCATCATCTTCAGCATCAGCTCTGACAGCTTGAACAACTTCCATCATAGAAGTAGTTAATGGAGTGTCTTTTCCAGTGAATAAATCACTCTTCCTAGCCATGAAAGTGAAAATCTTGGCTTGTTGTACAACAACAGGTAAAAGACTTGTAGGTTTAGGTACATTTGAATGTTGTTTATTGAGGAATACTTGAACAAACCTTGGATACATCAACCATTTTGAACCATGAGTGATGTGTGAAAGCATTCCATCTAGAATTAGCCTTGAAAAATTGAAAACACGATCAGTAGCCAATCCTACTATAGCAGATGCTATGTTAGATCCAAATTGCTCCCATGATGTACTTTTAGCACTAATACAATGAAGCAACACATGCACCAAAAACTTCCGGTGAGGACAAAATAAGGGTTTCACGAATGTTGTTCGATTAAGGATCCTTCATAACCAATGTGCCCAAAAGTATCCCAAATCGGTTGCTTATCAAAACGAATGACCCCATCAACATCTTCAAACAATAAGTCTTAACGAATAGAGGCTTCATAATCTTGACATTTCTCCCAAAGAACCATAGCATGAATATATTCTTCATCATTCTCCATATGAACCTAGCGGTTTCCCAAAATTGTTGAATCCAGGGCTCAATAACATCCGGTTCTACTAATAGCGCATAACTAATTGGCGATCCAAAGATGAAAATCGATAATATCATGAAAATTACATTCGCTTGGTCTTGTCTAAATTAGCCACCATGTTGTGTTTGGAAGCGATGATACGACTCGCCATTGATAATTATATGATCACAGTAAGAGATAGAACGAATAATATAGGTGAAAGAGAGAGAACTATGGAAAAGATTAGGAGATTATCAATATGAGAGGGAAATTCGGAGAGTAGTTATTTAAAGGTGAGATTTAAAAAATCACAGCCATCAATAACAAAGTTACCGTTAGGTGGAATTACCTCTCAATATTACCGTTGGAACAGTACTTTAATAAGACAAACAACACTTTCCACGTGTGCAGTACTTTCCAAGCAGTACTTCCATAAAATCAAAAAGCAGTACTTTTCCATTCTCTTCCTTACAATAGCAAATAAACATGAATATCCTCCCCTCAAGCAATGCATAGGACTATACATACACTAAATAGTCCTCCCCTTAAATGTAGCTCAGTAATTGATCATGCCAATACTCACCACCAAGTGAGTAAATCTAGAAACATCAAATCCTTTGGTGAGTAAATCAGCTACATTATCATTTGTATGCACCTTGACAACATTAATGAGCCTGTGCTCATAACTATCTCTGATAAAGTGATGCCTAATCTGAATATGCTTGGTCTTGGAATGATAAACTGGATTCTTCACAATGCAAATGGTACTCTCGGTATCAATATTGATAGGAGTATTCTTGAAATTGAAACCATAATCCAAGAGTTGATTACGCATCCACAACACTTGGCCACAACGACTTGCAGCAGCCACATATTACGCTTCGATGAGGATGTTCTTTGCAAAGTCTGTTCTTACATTGCCATGAGACTAATCTTCTTCCAAGATATTGACATCCTCCAGTTGTTGATCTTCTATCATAGTTATCACCTGCATAATCACTATCTGAAAAGGCTTCTAAGTGAAAAGGTGAATCCTTTGGATACCACAACCCCAACTTAGGTTGTTGTTTCAAATAACTAAAAATTTGTTTCACTGCATTCATATGAGAGACTTTTGGTGAGACTTGATATCTTACAGATAGACAAACATCAAACATAATATCAGGCCTAGATGCAATGAGATACATAAGACGGCAAACAGGAGTGATCATTCTTGTAAGTCTTTGAAGGTAAACCTCTAACTAAATTCCCTTTGACCAGTTTGTTGATATTCTTGAAATTGACATGTCCCAATCTTCTATGCCACTGATGTGCTTCTTCAGATGTTGCTTTTGCCACCAAACATGTGGCTCTCCCATAAGAGTGAAGACCCTTCATATCTAGACTGTACACATCATTGGTTCTTGGTACTCTAAGAACTACCAAGTTATCTTCAACAGGCTTAAACTCAGGGGACAAGATGAGATATTATGTGTCAGTGAATAACACAGAATGCTTTTTATCACAGATTTGAGAGACTGACAATAAGTTGAACTTGAGCTCCTTCACATATCTAACATTCTCAAAATCTATACATACGCTTTGATGGTTCCTTTTCGATAATTCTTCCTCCATTAGGATCATTCCCAAATGCAACTCTTCCTCCACTAATAGATCTAAAATCGAATGAGAATCTCCTTGTCTCTGTCATACTCCGGAGCAACCACTATCCACAATAAGATCATCTTTAAGCTCCTCTTACGGGTTGCCTGCACAAAGATAAAAGAGTTAGTGACTTTTAGGAACCCAAGCCATTCTTGACTTGTGTTCCACTTTTGTGGAGTTACAAACTCAAATTCTTTGAGTATGTAATTCCACTATTTTTAAAACATGATCCGAATGATCTTTTGATTTTTAGCATGTGGATTTTCAAAACTCTCTTTTACAAGTTCATTCTCTTTTCTTGTATCACAAAACATCGATTCACTTTTGTTGAAAGTCTTGTTTGGCCCTCATCAAGACTTTCTCTCTTAACCCATTCGGTTTTAACAATTGGTTCTGTGATCTAGATACCCTATGTGAATTGTAATACCTTCTAGGTTGATAGTAATGAGATCTCCTTGGGTTCCTATTCCAAGCGATGTTAGCGATACCTTGTTTGAATTGAGCGAGACTTTGGGAAGGTACAGCTTGTGAAGGTCTTGGTGGTTTAGAAAACGGTCTTCTCGGTGAGGGTACCTTTGATCCGGTGAGAAATTGTTGTGATTAACCCTATTTGAATTATTCCGGTGGTTTGTTCTCTCTAGGTTTCGGTTGGCGGACTGTTCTTTGGAAATTTTCTAAGGTATTCGAGTGATGTTCACAATCCTTGATTAAATGAGTAGGACTAAAGCACACAAAACACAGGTTTTGACCCATACTCCCAAAGTGACTTTTCTATGTCTATGACCAAAACTATTTTGCCTTCTAGGTGAATGATTGAACTGTTTTGACCAAAGTTATCCCAAAAGGTTTAGCGATCTTGTTTTGAAAAGGTTTTCTGAAGGCATTGCTTGTGGGCGATACTTTCGATTGAAGGTCTTGCTTGACTTTGAACATTGTTTTCAACAGCTTTTGGGGTTTCGAGACCTAGATTGACCTTTAAGTTTCTTCCTAAACTCTAAGTCGTCTACTTCAAAACGAGAAACATCGGTCTTATGGGTTGATGACTACCAGTAGGATGTGGGACAGGCATGATAACCCTTATCTTTCTTATATTCGGGAGGTGGTTCACTAACTGATTCCTCATTACTAGATGTGTCTACATAATTAATGAGTTCATCATCACTAGTGGTTATATCCTCTAGGTCATCACCAGATTGATTCTCTTCTATGTTATCAAAGTCCATACCAAAACCTAAGCCGGTTATAATGTAACCTCTTCTCTTTTTGAACATAAGTAACATGTGATGAGACAGATTCTTTCCGGGCATCAAACTTTACTAACAAATCATCTCTTTCCTTAGTCGGTTTCTCAATTTGAAAATCTTACAATTTAGTTTCCATTCACTTAGTTTTAATTGGTAATCACATTGTTCATACTTTTCATTGAAGCCATTTCATTATTTTCATGTGTTAATATTTTGGCTTCCATTGACTCTAAGGTTATTTGATAACCGGCTACCTCATACCTAGCCTAACACAATTATCTCTTTCAATCACATAAGCGCCAAGTAATTTTGATAAAAATCATGACAATTTGAGCATACCTCAGAGATAGGGGGTGAACTTGGTGAAGTAGCCACCATTGCAAGTAGAACAGGATCATCTTCACTCTCCAAACTCCAATCAAATCCTCCAAAACCATCTCCGGATTCCAAAGCAGCATGATCAACTTCCTCATCAAAATCAGTGCTCTAGTCCAATTCTTCCACTGAATCTTCAACTGCTTCTTCCACTGCTACCATCTGATGAGGTCATTTGGTTCATCATCGAACTCTTCACTCCGAAGAACATCGATAAATTCTCTTGAGCAACCAACGCCTTTGTTTCATAATAGGGATTTCTTTTAACTCTAGCTTTGGTTTCTCGGTCATCATGTTTGCTTGATATTTAGCAAACACACTCCTTGCAAAGTGTCGGTCTTTTGACAATTGAAGCATTCAATTTTGGATTTGTCAAAGTGATTCCACATTTTGGTTTGAAGTCAATGCTTTTTCCTGTCTTCTTTATATACTTCTTGATCCTTGTAGTGATCATTGCTACTTGCCACCTGATATCAATTTCTTCTAAAGCATCCTCTTCAATATGTGAGAGATCTTCTTCATAAGTGACAGGTAAGGAAGCTTGCCGTGCAAAGAAAGAGCACACAACTTCATCTGAGTGCATGGTAGTAGTTGGTGGGGATTGCTGAGCATAGGTGGGGGGAGTGTAAATAGCATTACTTTGAGCCACAGTACTTTGAGAAGGAGAAGCGGTGCTTTTAGTAGAAGTCTTGCCCCTTTTCGGATAATGACGAAAAGCAATCTTGTGAGACTTTGAGCTTGATTGGCCATTCATCTCATGCTCATACACCTTGAGATGATTGTAGAGATCATCAAAGTCCATAACATCAAACACAGTTGTCCTCGATCATTGTAGCTATCACATGCCATGTTGATGGCGAGACTCATAAGAACTTGAGATTAGCATCTTCAACTGAAACTTGTGCTTTGTATAGCTCCAACATGTTGAGGAGATTTGAAATCTATCATATGCGACATCAAGACCCTCTCTTTCACCAACAAGGAAAGTTTCAAGCTGTTGCTTCAACAGTTTACGTGCATCTTCTTAGAAGCTTCATTCCTCCAAATCTTGTCTTGAGAGCACCCAGGCTGCTTTGCATCTTTAGCATCATGAAACTTGACGAGATGTCCATCGGTATAGCGAGATAAAAGTATGTTAAGAGCCTTCTTGATTCTTTATGGTAGCTCTTTGGTAAGGCTGGTTTGGGTGGTTTAGGTTGTCCGAGGAATCTCTGACTTCTAGAACTACTTCATTACCATTGACAATTACATTCCATAGAGCATGGTGCGTAATGGCAATGTCTTTGCCTCATCTTCATGCACCATAGGTCATATTCTCCTTCTTGATGATTGGAATTACGGTGAGGTGATTGATAGTGGTGGAACGACTTGATCGACATCTTTAGGTTTTGTTGTAGTAGGGTTTTAGGGTTTCTTCTTAGTCGAGTTTCCACAAGCTCGATACCACTTGTTGGATCGATGTACTCTAACCAAACTAACTTAAATAGCTTGTTAAGGTTCAATAACCTCGGATAAATCCTAAGTTATTAACAATAAAACACCGAGCAAACTCTATTAAGTATGCGAATTTACTTAACAAAGCTAAGAAGAATAACTTTAACTTTGAACAATTTTATTAATAACTCTAACTCGCTTATTATGCACTCTTTAACAACTCTAATAATATCGAACTTCTAAAACTCTAATAATGTCGCGTATATCTAATATCAATCTAGGGGTCCTTTTATAGGATCAAGGATAACCCTAAATGATTTACAATTCTTATCCTTGTACGTCAAGTAAACAATACTTAGAAAGTTCTAGATAAACATTACTTTCTATCTTTAATCTAATACAACCGACTTTAAACTTTGTAGTACTTCGATGAATAAGCAGTACTTTGACTTTAACTTAGCAGTACTTTGACTTCTTGCAGTACTTTGTCAATCTTCAGTACTTTAATCTTCTGTATCCCAACAATCATCGATTGGAGTTTCAGAGTAGATGACCTCTTCGTCCGTTTCAGTGTCCTCTGAGTCCTCATCCTTCAGTTGTGGTTCAGGTTTGGGAATAGGGATTGCCTCCTTTAATGGAAATTTCCTTTTACGGGAAGGACTCCTCTTCGGATACCTTCTAGTACTCTCAGTGCTCGCTATACTTCCTGTACTGCCTCTTCTGGTCTTCCTAACAGGTGTACCAGAGGACTTTTCATCTAAGAATCCCACTTTTCCTAATGCAACTGCTTCCAAATAACGTGTGTACGATTGTAGTCCTTTGATCTCAGTAGTGAGAAGGCAATCAGGTAATACCGCACCTTGTTTCTTTGTTGTTGAGTCCTTAAATCTGACAACATTGAGTGTGGGCTCAAACAACACGGAGTGATGGTTGGGGTCATCGAGTCTCAAGGGAATATCTGGATTATACCCTAGAGCCCTTTGGATCAACAATTTTGTGTATCTGATATAAGGGATTTTGGTGCCAGGCTTTTTAAGGTAAGACATCATGTAGTCCTAGATCAGAGCTGCAAATTCGATGTGTTTCATGTTGACCATACCCCAAAAGATTTGTAGTTCCATGAGCTTGGGATGCTCATGACCACTATCACGTCCGGAAATGGATTTGGCAATCATTATGTAGAGGGTTCTCCATGGCTGGGGGATGTTCTTAAGATCCAGAAGAGTGCTTTATGATTACCCGGCTTTCATCATAGCGATGTCGACCATGAGCCGGAGAGCGACCTCTTCCGTTGGAGTAGCGATGTAATCAGTGGGTTCGATGATAGGAAGAAGAATAGCCTCAAATCTGCGGGTGTGATGGTGACTTGTTTGTTGTTAAGTGTCATTTGTCACAACACTTTGACCTTTGACCTTTTGTATAGTGTGCGAGGTGGTGAATGTAGATCTCGATGAGTGGCGAATTTGTGAGCATGTTACGGTAAGGGTGTGTCTTCGAATATCCACGGCAATCGAGAAGAAGACTCGAGAACAAGTGAAGTTTTCAAAATCGACCACGAGGTTGTTCTTTCCAATCTTCATAGGGTGACCGTTGGGAAGATGTCTTCAAGCGTGAGAACATTTGGTGCATCCACATTTTCCATTTGAGCGTCCATATCGTGATCGAAAGATATTTAGCCAAAAGAACCAACATATCGAAAGATATTCGTTAGTCAACAGTTGATTTTATTGTCTATTTATTGAATGTGATATGTCAATGATTATTCTGAGTCAATGTCACTTATTAGTCCAATAGTCCAAAGGCGTCGTGATAAGTTTCGTGAGTAGATTATCTTTGAGTTTTAAAGTCCAAGTTTTCACTTATTTTCACAACTTATTAAACATTTAAGCTTATTAATGACATTTTGGTTTCGTGACGTTATGATTTATTTATTTACAAGTTTGTCGCCTAACAATTCAAAATTTTGGTTGATCTAAGGCTTAGGCGTAAAATTCCAAGCTTATGTGTCTGATGAGTGGTTATACGGCGTAAGCATAAGCTTATCGTGGGATCTTGACTTCGGCGTAAAAATGTTACTGCGTGGGAAAAGAGAGCCTTAGGCATAGAGCTTCTGCGTAAGTGTATGTGGAACCTTCGCGTAAGGCTTACTCGTAAGAGTGAACCTTATGCGTAAGGTTCATTTCGCATATCCTTCACGGGATCGCGTGGTCCCTTTGTAGAACCTTACGGCGTAAAGGTTACGCGTGAATTTCTCTTCGCATAACATTCTACGCGTAAGGTGATCCTTATGCGTAGAAGCTCAATTAACCTTGATTACGAATTTTCACGCGTAATAATCCTGAAATAAATTCATCATAACACCATTATTAACATCACATTCAATCCCTTTCAGTTTAACATGAAATCTGTTAGGAATTATACGTTTGAGTTGATAAGACAAAAAGAATGAAACAAGAGGGACTTAATACGACAAGAAGGAAACCTACAAAAAGATAAAAGGACTTGCTTGCAAAAGAAGTTTTATTTATTAGTCCTTATTCTCTAGTATATAAAGAGGACATAGGTGTAGGTTTTATATATGTTTTCCATAATGTAGACGTCTAGTAAAGGTGTGTGTGTAACCTAGGCGTAGTGTATAAACGCCTAGGGATAGTTAGTTAGTGTTAGATCAAGTCTTTGATCTTTATTATAGTTAGTTAGTTTATGGTGATTGAAAACCTTGTGTCAATAACAATTATGTTTTGATTTATCCGCTGCGTATTGTCATTGTTATTGTTAAACCCTAAGGCTCATAAACGATCAAGAAACTATCTTCATCACGTTCTTAGTTTCTATCAATTGGTATCAGAGCTTGGGGAGCTCTTTACCTAGGGATTCACAAGGTTTCTTGGCGAAAAAGAAGGAAGAAAATCGATTTTTACAAAATTCGCAACTTTCTGCGGTACATTTTCAAGAGGGCATAACTTTTATTGAACCGTTGGATCAAGCTAAAATTTTCTTTGGTGCATCTCGGTATATCCATCTAAAGTTTCACCAAAGGGATTGTCAATTAGAGCTCTCAATCAAAAGTTATAAGTTGTCGAAGTCTGCTGAGAAAATTTGTAAGGTTACTACTGACCTTGTTTTGAAACGATCATAACTTTTTAGTTAACCGTTGGATTATAACGAAATTTTTGGTGGATGTTCTCTATATACTCATCTAACTTTCCACGAAGGATCTTGATCTGAGCTATTATGTGAAATCTTGCTCCAAGTTCGAAATCTTCTGATTTTTAAAGTATTGCTTATGCTTAATCTTCTTTGGTCTCCTTGTAAAGTAATCTGATTATATCAAATCTTGCTCCTTGTCCAAAATCTTGCTCAAGTCTTGATTCTTTCAAAATCTTGCTCAAGGTACTGATTCTTCTCAAAGTACTGCTCAAGGTTTTTGCATGGCGAAATTTATTTGGATTGGCAGTATAATGGTTTATTACGAGGAGATTTAGAGTTAAGGGGAAGTTGAGCATAATAATTGTTATGGATTTTTTGATGGTTTACACACACAGGTTATTGTTTCACACACACAAGATTGGAATTTGTTCTTAAAAGTTTTAAAAAGCTCGAAGTTGATTTTCTTGAAGAATTGATTACGAAGAGGATTATTTATCACTTATTTGAAGGTGAAGTGGAATTACTTGGATACGTATTTTATCATACCTTTTAGTGGAAGGTAACTTGTTCGTGTTTCAATGATTATGACAAAGAATTGACATAACGCTTAAAGGAGTGACGTTATTGTGCTCAGTGATTATCATCAAGAGATTGAGGTCTCCCTATACATAGGTATACGTTCAATGTCATCTATAAACAAGACATAAGATACAAGTTTGGGTTATTTTAATTCTTCATCAAGTTCGTTATATTTGATTTTCTTCACAAGTGATCATTACAAGGAGCTTACAGATTTGAAGAATCATTTGATGTTCATACACCACTCAAGGGGAAGTGTTTGATTTTACTCATCATTGATCATTATTACTACCGCTAGTTGCGGTTTCTATTGTTTTGAATCCATTTTTCTTATAGTGCGTAATGGTGGGCGATTTTAAACATTGGAAGTCTTAGATTGGAAGTATGATATTGGTTCGTGGTGGTCAAGATCATTATTTGCATATGTTCCCTATTTGGATAATAACAAAAGGGAAGAGATGTTTGAGTGGCATGGCATGGATTAAGGGAAGACAAAGGAAGACATACTTGTTTCATTCATGGTGAGATCACGATCTCAATTTCTCTACCGTCTAGGGAAGTTCGTTCAAGAATGGTTTTGTCATTATCAACTAGGGAAGATTGTTGGGAATTATACGTTTGAGTTGATAAGACAAAAAGAATGAAACAAGAGGGACTTAATACGACAAGAAGGAAACCTACAAAAAGATGGAAGGACTTGCTTGCAAAAGAAGTTTTATTTATTAGTCCTTATTCTCTAGTATATAAAGAGGACATAGGTGTAGGTTTTATATATGTTTTCCATAATGTAGACGTCTAGTAAAGGTGTGTGTGTAACCTAGGCGTAGTGTATAAACGCCTAGGGATAGTTAGTTAGTGTTAGATCAAGTCTTTGATATTTATTATAGTTAGTTAGTTTATGGTGATTGAAAACCTTGTGTCAATAACAATTATGTTTTGATTTATCCGCTGCGTATTGTCATTGTTATTGTTAAACCCTAAGGCTCATAAACGATCAAGAAACTATCTTCATCACGTTCTTAGTTTCTATCAAAATCTCAATCAAAACAGTTACGCGTAGGGTACTCTTACGCGTAAAACCTTAAACCCTAGAATTCAATTTTTACGAATAAGAGTTTTAGCCATAGGATTGACACCAGATGATTTCTGTGATATCTTAGAGGCCATATGACTATGTTGCAACAAGCTTTAACATCAAAAACCTAATGGATCAAAAGTACCCAATTCGTATGAACATAAACCCTAAATCTTAGTTTTCACCAAATTAATGTTTCTGGGTATGTTTCAAGCAAGGTTTTGGTGAATTAAACATGTCAACAACATAACACAACCATTTTTTTAACCAGAAACACTCTCATATGAAAACACCCAAATCACGCGTATAAACCCTAATTTTGAAAATGGTCAATTCGTGTTTCGGGGTGGATTTGTTTGATAGAAATGCTATAAGAGTGATCATATAAGCATTTTAACACATCCATTTTATCAATAAACACCCAAACATGATTTCATGTTCATACGCTTATGCGTAAAACACAAAATCAAGCCTAGGAACAAATCTAACCGTTGGAATGTAAAACAAATCAAAACCATTGTTTGTTATAACACAAAGATCATTTAAACACTTACAAATTTGAGATCAACAACACGGATTTGTGTAACGAATTTGGAGCGTGGATGAAAGTTGGTAAAATATTAAATGTATTAATAAATGTGAAGAGTTAATTTGGTGGAGATGTTTTATTAAAAATAACTTTGAGCTTTTAACAATTTCAGTCCCTCCACCTTAACCATTTTCATCCAACACCCATAACTTCCATTTTGGTTACTTAAAGCATGATTATTTGGAAAGAAACATGACGACACTCCCGCTTGACTTAAGAAATAATGAAATTTTATAAATTTGAGCCCGGAGAGTGTCAGTAAACCAGAAATGTGACCACCATTATCAAAGAAACAACCGGGATGAGGTAACATGCAAGTACAAGGTTTTATGAAAATGAAAAAATATTTACTTTCTCCCCCTCAACACTTGACCAAGAAAATCTTGATGTTAGGAATTAGAAATTCCGGTATTAAAGAGTCGGTCACCTCAAGTATATGTAATCGTTAAGCTCGTAGTCGTAGTTATTTTAAGTTAAGTAGTATTTAGTTAAGTAACACCGTGGAGGACAGACGGGTCTTTACCCACTGTATGCACGATCCACACCCGTTGTGTGGCGTTTATGTAAGACTATAAATACTCTCTACCTCCCAAGGTAGAGAGTTGGAGCTCATAATAATATCTTTCACTTTCTCTCACTAAGTTCCTAAACCTCTAACTTTCTCTCTAGAATTCCATTTATCGCCAACTTGGTGTTTTAGTTTGATGTGTAAGTGAAAACTAATATCCTACAATTGGTATCAAGAGCCATGGTTAGATCATATCTTGCACATCTTTGGATTTCTAGTGGTTTTAGGTGGTTTTGAGTTTGAAAAAGTTTAGTGGTTTGTGCATCATTTGGTTGATTTCTTGTGTTAAAGCTTGGATTTTGTTAGTACTTTTACGTTTAGAATCATCACAAGTGTTTAGGTTTTCATTTGGTAAGCTTGAATCATCTTGGTTGGGTTGTTTTGGATTGAAAAGTGATGTTTGTGAAGTTTTCTTGCTAGCGACTTGATCTCGGATTATTTTTCCTTGTAGCGACTTGCTTTACATTTTGTAGCGAGTTGAAGTTTTTGGAGCTAGCGACTTAGGCTTAGCGACTTACGGTACAAGTAGTGGACTCTCCACTACGGGTAGCGACAGTGTTAGCGACTTGGTGAGTAGCGAGTTGCTATTTAGCGACTTGATTCTTTAGCGACTTGAATCTTAGCAATTCTTGCCAAAATTTTGCTAGCGACTTGAGGCTTAGCGAGTTACTATTTAGCGACTTGCCTTTGTTTAGCGACTTGGGACTTTAGCGACTTGGTGGTATAGCGAATTAGGTGTTAGCGACTTGGTGCATTATCTTCTAGCGACTTGGGTGATTTTTTACGGTTTTCTCTTGATTTAGTAAAATCCGTGAAAGAATCTATTTCCGGTTTAATCATAGAGTTATAAAATCCGTATAATCTGTTAACATGTCTACCAACGTTTCCACTATCATCTCCATTTGTTGAGGATGTTCAAGCGGTGGTTCGGATACTCGTCCACCCATGCTTGCGAGCCGACTACGATTCTTGGGCTCAACGAATCAGTTGTCTTGTCTTGGAAAGGAAAATGGTGTCAACATTCTCAAATCCATTGATGAAGGACCGTGTCGAGTTGAGGCGACTAGAGATGTACTTGATCTTCTTGAAGATGGAACTCGATTTACTGGAATGGACGGACCAAAGATGTATGATGAGCTTGATGATAAGGAGAAAAGAGATTCGATCTTGATATCGGGGCTTAACATTGTTCTTCAAGGTCTTCCTAAAGACATCTACAAGGCGATCAATCACAACACGAAGCAAAGGCGGTATGGGATAATGTCAAGATGCTTCTCTCGGGTTCGAATTAACTATGGAAGGCAGAGAATCACAACTCTATGATGAATTTGAACACTTCAAGATGAAACCGGATGAGAGTGTCTATGAGTACTATGTGAGATTTCATAAGTTGGTGAATGATATGAGGAACATCGAATGACTATGCCTAACATTCAATTGAACTCAAAATTTGTGAACAACATGAATCCCGAATGGCACAAGTTTGTCACCTCTGTGAAGCTCACTAAAGGATTGAAGAATACAAACTATGAGCAACTCTATGCCTTCCTCCTTGAATGAGAGACATGCTATGTTTGAAAAATGATTCTTAATCGGTTCAAAACCAACCGAGGAGAGACAAGCTCGTCTAATGACTCAAGCGCCTTCTACTCAAACATCGGAATCACAACCAAAGCCTCACAAGTCATACCCATGGGTAATGGTAATCACAAACTCATTCACGATCCTATGTTCAAACAAGGCGATCTTTGATGCACGTGGGTAACTTCATTAATCAACTAGCTCTTACGATTAGTCAAAACATGAATTCTCTCCCACAAACCAACAACAACCTCGAGCGACATCTAACCCACACAATCAAGCTCTTGTTAAAGATGGGAGGATCGTGGTGCAACCGATTCGGAAAAGACAGTATGATCGGGGAAGAGGTGGGTGGTAGAGGTTATGTTGGTAATCGAATCGAGGAAGGAATGGTAATCAAGGTCAAGCTAAGCCGATCAAATGTTATAAGCGTGGTGGTGAGGACACATTGCAAGGCGCACATCTCCAAAGCGTCCACGAAATCTTGATTACTTGAGAGATAAGATCTTGCTTGTACAAGCTCGGGATAATGGTCTTTGCTTTGGATGAAGAGGAATTGTTGTTTCTAGGCGAGGGCAATGCCAAGACCTATGATGCGAGATGTGGATGAGCGGCCTATTCGGAGATAGGTCACAATCATCGAATGCCTTTCAAGTCGGCGATTGTGATGCATACGACTCGATGTGGATGATGGACCTCTGCACACACAATTTTATGGCTAGCATTTCTCCAATGGTTTCTCCCAAGGTCTCTTCTTCACCACAAGGTGGCTCATCCAAAGACAAACTCATCTCGGAGGTATTAAAACTATCGATGATCTTGATGTGCAGCAGATGCATGACAAAGTACAATCAATGAAACTATTGAATCAAATGTTGAAAATATGGGTAATATCAATATTGTCCCATATGATCAATATGTGAAACAAAGTGAAAGTGAAGTTGTACCAAGTGATGCATCTTCTGCGATCAACAATGACTATGTTTTTGATGAATACACCGCATGTGCCCCGATGATTACGTAATTTACGAACTAAATGCCTATAAAGAGCGTGTTGCTATTTATGAACAACGTGCAAAATTTGAGTTGACCACTCGTGAGCGGGAAATGGATGACCAAGTGCGTACAATCATTAGAAAAAGTAATTTTAGAGAAGAAGTATTAAAACAAGAATTAAATTCCTTGCAAGAAAAGCTTTCTAAAGCGCTAAGCAAAAACAAGAACTTCAAGAAAATGTGAAAATGCTTAAGCAAGAATTTAATGCAAAGGAATCAAAACTCTTGAGAGATTTTCTAATCGAAAACTTTGAAAAACAAACTTGAAAACAAGTTGTACATACAAGGAAACACCATTCGATTGCTCACATGATCACTAAGCATAGAGTTCTAGCGATAAGCATAGTGTTCCCATTATAGATAAACCCAACCACGAGTGCGGAAGATAGCAAAAGCGACTCAAAGTGTGATCTATGATGGCAATGAGATTCTTAAACCTAGACAAAAACCTAGTTGCTTTGAGTGCACCGAGGAAGATAAGAAATTAGATGAAATCACTAGGGAGAAGATGAATAAGAAACTAAATGATCCTAAATGCAAAGAGAAGAAAGTAATTATCACTCCCATGACTACAAAAGGAGAATTGGATCTCCACGAACATGTTTAAGCCTCAAACATTGTTGACTCCCGAACAAGTGTTACGGAAAATGGACTTAGATAAGCGAAGCGAGAAAATATTGTTGTAACAAACCCTCCCTTAGGAAAATGCCTAAAGCAACTGTGTATCCTCCCAATACGCCAATGCATCTAGTTCCTAGAACGATTGCTACTAAAAGCAAGATCTTAATCGGTCAATATGTTATTTTCAACTATTTGTTGATTTTGAGAAAACTTGTAAGAAAAGGATCACACCAGCTGGGATTCTTGAAGGGAAAGGGTTTTGAACAAACAAAAGAATGCTATTTAAGCGAGGTCATGCCTTTCTTTAAACTTCTAAAAGATCACTTTGAGAGTCTTAAAAGGGATACATCTTGATATTAAGGGAATGGAAAAGGAATTTGATGCAATGATAGTTGAAGTTAGTGACTATGAGCGAGCACTAAAATATAATGAGATTGAGAGGAAGAACTTGCATACACTAAATGAGAACACGATTTACGAATGTATTGCTCAAGATGTGTTCTTCAACTTGCTACAAATTGTTCTATTAATGCTTCTCAATTTCATGAATTATCTGTTGCCACGAAAGTCTCCCATGATCGTGTCATTGAGCTTGAAAAACTAATTCTAAACTAAGCGAGAAAATTGAGCTGGATGATCATGACAATTTGGTTAAACATTTTTCTAAACTAGAAGTTGAGCATTTTAATTTACAACTAAAATATCAACATCTTAAAGAAAATGTCAAAACTTCAAATATCAAGACATCCTCGGATGCTCGAGTTTGATGCGATTTTCAAATTAACAAGCGTGATGAGCAGATTCAAGCTCATTGCAACACGATCGAGAAAGTTGAAAGCCCAAATCTCTCAATTAAAGGGTCAAGCGAACAATATGACGGGCTCCCAAATGCCTCCTCCTTTAGATTCTCGAAATTCTCAAGCGTTTCATCTTCAAAACCTAGTAAATGCATTACAAAGGAAAGCGAAAGTTTTCTAGAAGAAAATGAAAAGGTTAAAGTCATTTCAATGAGTTATTTGAATCAATAAAGGTCACTCGTAACAAAATAACGAACAAATAGCTTCATTGCAAAAGGAAATTGAGAATCGAAGAGTCGGGTAAAGGGAAAATGCCTATGACCAATGGGGAGAATGGTGTATCAAAGGTTCACTCTTGTAATAAATATGCTTTGTCGTGAAATATGTCCTCCTCATCTCAGGAACAACAAACTTGTTGTTCAAACATACTTCTCATCCCTTAAGGATTGCCTAGAATGTCTGCGTGAGATTGTTGAAGAGGATAAGTTAGAGAAACCTCATGATAATGCAATTGGACATGCATGCTTATATGCCAAACGATCTCAAGAAATCCTAGAATGCTTGATCACAATATGCCCAAAGTCATTAGGTGAGAGAGTTAATCCTTTGATTCCATGCTCGATGCCTAATGCCAAGTATGATATTCATTCGATGCCCAATGTTTTGAATGTGAACCTTAGTGTGCCTTTAAGTAGTTCGATTCGGATCATCAATGCTAAGAAAGAGAACTCAAGTGTGCCTTCTAGGAGTACAAATCCCAGTACTTCTAGTTTTAAGAAAGTGAACCTTAGTGTGCTGCATGTAGTTCGGATCCCAAAGACATCTAAGCAGTGATGCAAAGAGTAGTAAAACCAACTAATGTTCCCATTCCTCTACAGGAGTAATCGGTGACATTAAAGGGAGCGGTCAAAGTCTCAAGACAATACAAGGAATGATAGGACCTCATGAAGCTAAGAATGTGCCTTTGGAAAAGAGTAGAAGAACAATCTAGGAACTTTAAGTTTGAACCGAATAAAGCGAATCGTGTTGATTCTAGTATTAGCCATAGGCGTCTTGTAATTAATTGAATTCGATACTATTTGCAAACCTTGTATTGATGTCTGCTTGAATTACATTTCTAATCATGAATGTGGTGTTAATGTTTTGCCTAATGATGTTAATTGTCCGATTAATATTGTTAATGCTAAAATTCATGCTAAGAAGGCTAAAAGGCAAAAAGCGAAAGAAAGTTAGAAAATAGTGGAAACCGGGAAGAACATTTAGTAAGATAGGCTATTATTGGTTACACATTGGTCATAAGACTAATCGAGACAATGCCCACTAGAAAATGGATGCCTCTTGGTAGAACTATTCCCTTAAGAAGTGAGCACTGCTGTGAGCAGGGCTATCTGAGACACTAATCTTGCATCTATTCACAATGATTCCATTGCCTTATTTTACGATATGAATGCTTCTATTTACGATGTGGGTGTTCCAACCATTGTTACTAACCAAATGGAACCCATTCTTGCATGGGGATCCCAATTATCGATTATCCATTCTTATGCGTGTTCAAGCTGCGGATCGTTCAAATCGTTACGTGGTACACGGACTCAGTTGTTCCAAGCATATGATGGCGACGGTCACGGCTCATGAACCGTGAGCAAATTCATCGGAGACGATTAGATTCGGAATGATCATTTCGGTGCTATCATGGGTTATGGAGACTATGTTGTTGGCAAAAGTGTTATCTCCGGGGTTTACTATGTAGAAGGTCTTGGTCACAACTTGTTCTCTGTTGGTCAATCTGCGATTCGGATCTAGAAGTAGCCTTGAAAAACATACACCTTCGTTAGAGAACTTGATGGTAAGGAACTTTTAAGAGGTTCACGTGGTTCAAATCTATACACCATCTCTATCGAAGATATGATGAAGTCTTCTCCAATTTGCTTCTTGTCAAAGGCTTCTAAAACAAAGTCATGGTTATGGCATCGTCGTCTCAATCACACGAACTTGGCACCATCAATGATCTCACGAAAAGGACTTAGTTGTAGGTTTACCTAGACTCAAGTACGAAAAGGATCATCTTTGTTCGACATGTCAATTGGGAAAAAGCAAGAAGTATGCCCATAAACCCAAACCTACTAACTCATCACGAAGTTCTTCATATGATTCATATGGATTTATGTGGACCAATGAGGTGCGAGAATATCTTTGGGAAGAAATATGTGTTAGTTGTGGTTGATGATTACTCTAGATTCACAGGGTCAAGTTCTTAAGGACAAAGGATGAAACTCGATATCATCATCAAACTCATCAAGCAGTGCGAGTTCGACTTAACAAAACCGTCGAATTATCGAGCAGACAATGGGCGGGTTTGTCAACAAACAACTTAGTGAATTTTATGAAAGCGTTGGAATCGACCATCAAAGAAGTGTTCCACGAACTCCTCAACGAGCGGTGTAGTTGAAAGCAAAATCGAACTCTTGTAGAAGCCGCTAGAACAATCTTGATTTACTCAAAGGTTCCAATGTTTCTCGGGTGAAGCTATTGCCACTGCATGCTACACACAAAATCGTTCCACGATTCACCTTGTTCATGGAAAAACTCCATATGAACTTGTCCACAACAGAAAACCTAATCTCTCTTTCCTTCGTGTGTTTGGTGCATTATGTTATCCAACTAATGAGGTCAAGACTTAGGCAAACTTAGAGCTAAAGCGAGACATTGGAGTATTTGTAGGATATGCACCAAACAAAAGGGATACGAATCTACAACAAAAGAACCCGAAATATCATGGAAACAATTCACGTTACGTTTGATGGTGACCGGTCAAATGGCTCTGGACAATCGATTCGGGACCCGCACTTCAAAACAGTCCCATTGGTTCATCCCTTGTTCCAAACTCCTCTCAAGAAACTCCATATGTACCTCCATCGAAGATGATTTAAAGAAATTGTTTGATCCTATGTTTGATGAACTTTATGATCCAAGTACTAATGAGGTGTCGATCCCTACAACAGAGGTGCTCATATTCACGTGAATGAAGTCAATCCTCGGTCTCAATATCTTTAAGTCAAGAAGCCCTCTGCGATCCTTGATCTCATCAACAAATCATCATTCTTCAAATGTACATCATGGAGCTGTTTACGGCATCAATGATGAAGTTAATCCCTTTGCTACTCCACGAAGATGCTCCATTTGAAAACATATTTGCTCTGAATCATCATCGAACCATCT
>CM040241.1:76982566-77026213 GCA_022545495.1 Chrysanthemum lavandulifolium | reverse complement strand
AGATGGCGACATCATGTCTCGATTTTGCGGGAGAAGTGCGAATAGAACATTTGGATGATTTCACTTGTTTAATCAAGAATGGCATCTCCGTATGCAATTCTTGAGGGGGAGAAGAAGTGTGAATTTACTGCATGATTGATATTATTTGAGAATTTAAATGGTCATACGGCTCGAAACTCATGTAAGAACCGAGCTTCTTATTATCGGGTAATCTTCACATGGAGTTTCTCTCTTCTAAGAGCCGTTGGTTGACATCTTCACTCGGATTGATGAGTTTATCGACAAAGTGCTTCCGGTTAATGCTTCACGATACAAACAACATGATGATTCGAACAATCTCTGTTCTTGTTTGATGTGATTGGTAGTTTGGTGTTACCATCTTGTGTGTTCGTTGCGGCACGATTCTCGATTTCCTTGATGAACATCTTTCTCGTTCTTGTTTGATTGGGAGGATTTTAGTTAAGGGATTTGCAAGATGTAAGTTAATTGGGATGCTTTTGGTGGGATGCTTTTGGTGTGAGTTGAAGATGTTAACACTCTATTCCCATTCGGACAATCTTGAAGAAGGTCGAGTCTGATCGGTTCTACATTCTCGCTACATGTTAGAAGACTAAAGGCGAGTTGCATTTGATTATCCAAAGACTTCTTCTTAATCTGGGCATTTATTAAAAGATTGTCGATTTGGGAGAGCACTAATTGGGGGAGGGTGAAATGTCTGATTTAAATCCCCAATTAGACTTGCTCACATTCTGCGACAAGTTGATTCTCACAGATACATCCGAGCTAATGATGTTCTTCTCAAATGATTTCTAGTACATGGGCTTACAATATGTTCTCGATTACAAGTGTCAAAACCGGCAAGGGGAAGGAGACACGTATCTAAACGCGAGTAAACTTGATGAACTTAATACTTCTAAGTAATTGAAGATATCTCGGGAAGACAAATGTTATTACCAGAGAAACTCAAGGTTTGACTCATGGCGAGTAAACTTGATGGACTTAATACTTCTAAGTGATTGAAGTTATCCCGGAAAACAAATGTCATGACCGCAGAGAAACTCAAGGTTTTACTCATCAAGGCGTTTAGTGTTCTTATTCCAACTATGTGGGAGAAGAGATGGAAGAGTTAGTTTCGAAGATGAAAGAGGTACACAAGTGTGTGATGATTTTGATGTTATCAAAATCATCGGGAGAGAGATTATGTACATTGGGGATGCTCATTTGTTTTACTTGAGGGCTTAATCGGTGATTCGTAGATATAATCACTTATTCGAGTTGAAGATCCGCAGAGATAGTCCTCCCAGAGATAATCGATGATCCGCCCGCCTCTTCAATGTTATCGGTTATTCTCTCTTTGGGCATTGGTGCCGGGTTCTTGAGCTTAATACACTTTCTTGGGAGAGAAAAGTATACATCGGGGTTATTCTTTGGCTATTGGACTTAATCGCTACTTGATGGTATAAGTTTCTTTGTCTTGGGCATGTGTATTCGGGTTCGTGAGCTCTAGTCTAAGAGACCGATCGCATCAATTGCCTACTGGGGAAGTGGTTTCTTGACAACTTGTGGTATGGATTGCTTGAGACTTTAGTGGGTATGGAATCGAGAAGATTATTTATCGTGGGATGATACGTTCTTTGTTCTTGTTGATGATATAACCTCGAGCGAAGAACCTCGATTATCGTTCTTAAATGGAGCAATGGATTTATGATTATGGTGTGCATCTTTGTGCACTGGCTAAGGAAAGCTTGAAATAGAGCTTGAATCTGCTCATCCAAAGGATTTTCGGTTTGGGGAAGTCGCAAAGTCTCACTTTCATATGGTTCTATTTCTTCAATTCAAGAGCCCTTGGAAGCTTTGGTGGTGGATATTTAAGAGATGACGAATTCTATCTTCTACGACGTCTTTGCTCGATATCCTTATCTCGTACTCGTATCATCATCCTCTTTAACTATATCATCTATTCTATCTTTGTATATATTTATTCAAAAAATCAAAATACAAAAATATAAAACCAACAAAAGAAAATAGAAAAATATAAAATCTTCAAAAAGCCATAAAAATCAGAAAATTTCAAAAATACCAAAAATATGTTTTCCAAGACATGTCTTCTGGTATCGATAACATCTACGGTCTTAGAAATGTCATTCAATAATGGCACGGGACTTTAGATGAAGTTCGAGCAGGAGGTGTAAATATTCTTTTCTAAACATGTCAAAAACTATGGCTTACGATACGTCGATCAGTAACCCGGCTTAAAATTATGGCTTACGATTATTTGATCAGTAACCCGGGCTTCAAATAATGGCTTGCGCGTTACTTGATTGTAACCCGTGCTTAAACTATGGTTTGCTATTATTTCGATAGCAACCCGTTTTCAAAGAAGGAAAGTGCTTCGCTTAAACTTTTTCAAAATATTTCGTGCACTTATCCTAATAACTAAACAAGGAAAGTATGTCGAAGGATCATTGTTCCTACACAAATGTTTTTCCGTCTAAAATTCTTGAGAAAAATATTTGGTGTTTTCTAAAATGGTGGTAAATGAGTTGCTTGTAAATCTATCGATTCGAGTTTTTGTGAAAATTGAAAACTCAATCAATGACTTGCCGCTTTTAATCTTTTCGTAAAATAAGTCATTGATTGAGGGGAGAATGTTTTCAAATTTATATCATCTAACGGACTTTCTTAATTATCCTCGTGCTTATCCGAAAAATATAATTGCCTATGTTGAAGGACTAGGTTTCTAGGATATGATTGTTAGGTTTAGATGATTAGAGTTTGAAAACACATTATTCCCATACCTTACATGATCCGATTGATATGTTGGATTGACTTTTATTAGTCGATTCTTTGTTTGGGTGTTGTCGACCACCATATATTTGTATGTGTGTTTACTAACATATGCGGTATATTGGTATACAAGAATGTTCCGATCCGGATCCCACAAATGAACATGATTGGATGCCGCAAGGAAAGGGTAACGATATCTTGGGTTGACAAATGAAGAAGCGGAGCTTAATTGGACTTCAATGGAGAGTTGGCATAAATGCAACGAAGAGGTCTTCTTGCATCGAGATGGTTTTCTTGACAAGTGAAGAAACGGAGCTTAATGGACCTCAGTTGGCATTCAAAATGCAACGTAAGAAGAAGTCTCACTGCATTTGCAGACGGTTTTTCTTCCAACCCTACAGCAACAACAACGGAAGCTTCTCAACCACTAACGTATCTTTGTGCAGGATACCATTTTTTAAACAATTTTGAATAATTTGATTAAATTGTTTTGAAAATGGAAAAATATTGTTTTGAAAATATATTGGACTAATTTTTGAAAATCACCGGACTTCATTTTATCAAAACTTGAGTCACTCAATTATCGACTACGGTCATGGATTGAGGGGAGAGTGATTTAAAATAAAATATTTTCAAACGATATTTCTTCACAAAAGTTCCGCTTCGTACAATATAAGTGGTGATCTAAAGATTTAATGTTATGTCATGGTATGATTTTTCTTTAGAATCAAGGTCTTTCAAAATGAAATTTTTACGTTCTTGTTTTATTGTGAAATTGTTTTATTTTACTAAAAGATCTCTTAAAACTATCATACGACACTAACAATCTTTAATGTCTTAAATTGGTCCTTATCTGTCATTTTCAAAATTAAATCTTGCCCGTCTTTCCCCAAAATGTTTTAAATGATTTAAATCAATTGGGATCACAAATCTCAAAAGGTTTGAAATTTTGATCGGGGTAGAGATCGTGATTTAAATCTCAAATCTATTTTAAATGGAATTGGTTTTAGTCCTTTAAAGGCACTCCGCCTCCATGTGCCAAACGATTTCAATATACATAATGCACATGTTGAGGAGGAGGATTTATCCAAAAACATGATGAGTATTTAAACCAGCCACATATTCTCCCATGTTTTATAAACCGTATTAAATCACTTGGGATCCAAAATCTCAAAGGGTTTGATATTTTGATCGGGGAGAATTTGTGATTTAATAATGAAATTTGATAAAGGTGATCGTTTTGATTCAATTGTGCATCTTGCTCTCTCATATGTGCTAAACGCTTTCGAATCTTGAAGCACATATTGAGGGGGCATTTATATGAATATAAACTATCGAGGTACAAAAGCGTTTATGTTTTAACATAAAGTATCTTGATTGAAGTTTTCAAATGGTTTTCTTAATGGATTTTGTGATTGTGGATGTGCTTCAAAGAACTCTTGCCTCTATGTGATAAAATGTTTTAAAATATCCTATGCACATATTGAGGGGGAGAAATTTACCAAGAAAATCAAATGGCTTTTTCGTATAAAAATTGTGATCAAAGAAAATATTTCAAAGTCCTCTTGCCTCCATGTGCCAAACAATTTCTAAATCACACGCACATGTTGAGGGGGAGGTTTTCTAAATGATCAAAACTATTAAGGTACAAAATGCTTTGATCTCGTATCACAAGTACCTTGATTGGTTTTCCAAATGATTTTTCAATTGGTTTCGAGAAGGAATGAACAATACCAAAAGACCGACCAAATTTACTTTATGCATGGTGTTATAAGGATGGTTAGGTTAGGTATTTGTTCCCACGATCCGCCATAACGGAGGGATCTACCGAGGACAATCCACTAGATAGTGTAGAGTCCTTAGGTATATTGAAAAAGGAGAAAATGAGAATATGGGAAGAGTGCGGATGAGGCGAGCTAGTCTTGGAATAAACCCAACAAGGTTCTAGTAAGGAAGTCTCGGTAAGCTTGAAGGGTTGAAGAATGAAAAGAACTGAATGTGAAAAGGGTGAAAAGAAATAGCCTCCATCAATTCAACCTTAGGGCGTAAACCGGGTTCAATACATATACTCTTGGTTGTTACTAAGGTAACACCGGTATTGAAGACAAGACATCATGGACCCGATGATGCACCGCACTAAACTTCCCAAACCACTCAAGTTCCTCTTAAAGGGCTTGTTTCATTCTCACGGGAACCGACATTATCTATCGACTTTCTCTTAGAGATTGTTGATATTGAAGAAGGAGACCTCTCCTAGTCTCCGACACAGGAACCAAATGTGCACGATTGAGTCTAGAGCCAAGAGATCATCCACAATATCTCGTTAGGACACTAAATTCTTGAAGACTTGCTTTTTCACACAATGTGGAAAGTAAGTATATATTAAGAGTCCCACGCATTATCCTTGTGGTATTGCGAACATCCGAGTGATATGAAAATATTCACGATGAAGATGGAAATCCTTCTAGAGCCAACATCAAAACAAGCTCTTGGTGGGTGACATGTGAGATCTTCTCGTAAGATCAAACTTGTGACAACCGGATAGAAACAATGGGCGATTCGGTCTTGAATCAACCTTGGTCGAGAATGGAATTGACGAATACTTTTGGAAAAACCGTTCGATGTGCAAATCTTCTTTTCTCTAGCACGTCGAATGTGTACTTATGTTTTCAAAATTCAAAAGTATTTCGATTGAAAATACTTTTAGAATAACCGATCGATGTGCGAATCTCTTCTTTTCACTAGCACGTCGATTGTGTACTATTTTCAAATACAAAAGTGTTTTGATTGAAAATTGATCTTTCTCATAAAACCTTCGTCGTATTGCAAAACTCTTTATTCTAAGCAATACGCGATTGTTTTCAAATCAATTTTCATCAATCGGTGAATCTCAATTATTGGTTCACTCACTCCGTGTTGTCTTCTTTGAGACGTTCGGTTTGAGAACGGCTAGAAACATTGCGAAACCTGTCAAGGAGATTCTTAGGAATCCTACGATCACAAGCGATGCTTGTACCGATCAACGGGAACCGTGGGCGTGTACCTCAATTCGGGAAAGTGATCAAAGACACTTTCGTGTGTTTTATTGCTAGCTTGTTGTTTGCGGTACACTTGACGGTTCGGTGATCGTAATTGAGGTGTCAATCAAAGTCGCATGCTCACAGCCCCACACTTAATTTGAAGAAATCATGATGGTGCATATCTACATAACACGGCTCGATATTTCATACTATGCTTATGCACCTGCGCAAATATCATGAACCGAAGAAGGCTTCCGCTACTCGATGGAAAGATGTCATGATTCAAAAGTGTGAGCATGTCGGTCCAAAAGTCACAACTTCACATGATGGCAACACAATAAAGGGTGATCCAGATTTATCGTGGTGATGATCTCAAAGAAAGCTCGAAGATCATCAAGATGTGGATCGTTCAAAGACCTCCACCGAAAGTACGGATCAATGCGGACTTTGAAGAATCACCGCTAAGCACAAAGATTGCGAATTGAAGAATTGAAGTCACGAGCTCAAGAACGAAGTCAAAGATAGAATGCTAGGATGCAAAATGTATTTCATGGGGTGACCTCCTTAGGGGAGATTGTTAGGAATTAGAAAATTCCATGTTAAAGTGTCGGTCACCCCAATTATGATCTAGCATAAGTTAGCTCGTAGACGTGTCGTTATTTGTCGTTGTTTACGTTATTTATCAGTTTATTAGTTAGTTATTAGTTTAGTTTAGCGTAGTGTTTCACCGTGGAGGAAGGACGGGTCTTTACCCACTGTATCCCTGATCCACAGGCCGATAGGAGGTCGTTTCTCATGTAACTATAAATACCCCTTCCATCCATGGAAGGGATGGTGCTTCATTTTAATCTAATCTTTCATTTGTGTAAACCTCTAGCAAGAACACCCTCTCTCTCTAACTTTCTCTCTCTAATGGCAAACATGTATTTTGATCATCCAAGACCACCCGAATCATCAACACAATAATATTTGGATCCTAACAAATACTACTTTGATTTTAAGTATTCGTTGAATGACTTAAATATATGTAGAAAATATTAACTTGAAATTATTAATTGAAACCCGATGTGGTGTTCATAATTACTTTAATTATACATGTTTATGATTTCTTTGTAAAGTCACAAACATGAAGTATTTTAATACAAGACTTACAATATAAAGTAAGGCGTTAACTTGCTATGTTTTAAGACATATGCATGAAGTCAATGAGTTGATCAATGACTTATAACGTATAGTGGGATTATAAGCGATATGTCTTTTGACTTGGTCAAGAATACTTGTGTTATAATACATGCAATTGACTTGGTAATTCTATTGTACCATTAAGTTTTACTTTGTTGGTAAATAGGTAAGCCAAAGAATAGATGGTTATCTTAAATATTGTTAGATTGTCTTAAAATATTAATTCTAATGAAATACCATACTTTTATGGTATGTTCAGTTAGAAGAATCAAAATCTACTGGCATTGTTTGATTCAAGATAACTATAGTTTCTTCCAAAAGTTATCAAGGTTAGTAGATTGAGTATAGATTGAATATACTCAGTAAGACTCCAACCTAGAAGATTAATAAGACACCATTTGTTTATGGAATGTGATGAATCACATTAAGTCTTAATAATGAAGTTATGAATTTGTTAAACTACTTGTAAAATGGGTTGTAACAAACTAATGTCGAAGCTGTCAATGTTTTTGTAATATCCCAAAAGAGAACAATGTATTGTTGCTCTACTTGATAAACTATTTAAAGGTTATCTTTAAATTGTTAAAGGCAAGTGGGAGTTTTGTTTAGATCTTGAAAGATTAAATTACAAAATATATAATCTTCTAAAATACACTAGCAAATATCATGATGAGGCTAAACATGTAAATGATAGACCTCAATATGATGGAATTGTCATTCATAGATCCGTAAGGATATCTCAGATATTTAATATGCTAAGGAATATGAGTTCTGAGGATCATGGTAAGCTTTGTTAATCATAATGATAAATTTACCAAATGTTGAATTGTGGTAAATCAATCATACTATAAATGTTGAGATGTTTGTCCATAAAGATAATCAACTTTAGATACTTGGTTTATCTTAATAATGAATATGAGTTTCTTCAAAGGATGAAAACCATAGTGGTTTAAATCTTTATGTAGAAATCATATGGACAATATTGTACACATATTTAATGCATGTCTAGTGATAATAATATTAATCATATTTAAGCAATTAACTATGATTGAATATTTTTTTCTAGATACATTAAATAAAAGTATAAAGATTATAATTGTCATACTTAGTTTCATTGATATGAAATTTTGACAATGAATATCAAAACTCTTTGTTGTGGAATTACTTTTGCGAGGACGATAAGTAATACAAAGTAGGTTTATGAATTCAAATAATCTTTGAATATGTACAAGCGCAAGAATCCATGAATGGATATATGCATGCATCTATGAGATGATTCTTATGTTTAATATTAAATCCATGTTTGATTTAATAAATTAAAATAAGATAGCTCATAAGTATTCTGAAAGCTAGTGGGAGTATTATTTTCTTAAAATCTTATATGTAGTATGGGCAACTACATTCCACCTAAATTATGTTTTAATTGGGAATGAAACTTCGTTTGTAAGATTTGGAAATAAGACATACAACCTTGGAATATATGTTTGTAAACATATCACGGTAAATAAATGAGTCTAATAAAACATGATGAATATATAATGAGATCTTAAAGTCTAACTTGAAGATTCATCATGTACATCATGTTGTAAGATTATTGTTTCATGCTTGATTACAAGATGATTTGACAATATTGAAAGTTGTTAGTGTAATAAATATTTTTAAAAGAAATATGTTTGGATTTAGAATCACATTCCACAGTCTGGAGATGCTCATAGATTCTATGGATGAAAATATGGCGATTTGTTTCATAATTGTCATTGCCAACAAACTTGAGTTTTGGTAGGCACCAACATTACACTATAACTATTAAAAGTTTACGGATGTTTAAAAAGCATATTGTTGTAGACAATGATGCTGGTATAATTGAGATGACACTCAATTCTAGTCACGGTATCCTTGATGATGATCATGTTGACTAGTTATGCTCAACTAAGAGCATAGTTGCATTATACATTAAAGAATGAAGAATACTTTAAAACTTTAAAGTTTTGAAAGATGATTGTCATAAAAGGTGGTTCGGTTGTCACGCACCTTATGAAATGTTATGACAATATCAAGATATGTGTAAACACATACAAAAGTTCACTTATTGAATTCTTGGAATAAGTATTCTCAAAGTTCCTATAGATCAAAGTTAGTTGAAGTTATGCCACGTCAACAAGTATGATTTTCATGACTTGAGGCAAAATTCATTAACTAAGAATTATCATGCATTGATCTATTTAGTATTTGGATAAAGGATATTATAAACATTATTATTCAAATGAAATAAAGTATTTTGTTATGTTAATTATTCATTTATTATGATGTTATCCTATATTTGCATGTTTAAATCCTTGAATAACTTAAGTTATTCTAAATAGTCCATTGTCGATCAATAACATGGGAATGATATTGAATTAAGACAAATCGAGTATTAGTTAGAATATACTTGAAAGTATATTGATGCGTAGCATGACTAATTCGGATGATATTCAATAGATTGAATATAGGACTTATCCCACCCACATGATGGTACGTTTTGGATCTTAGTCATTAAGTACATCATGAATATTTATCCTCGACTTGAGATACCGAGAAGCTGTCATGGTTGTAGTGCATTTACGTGAAGCAATCTAACGCTATACGTGAATCGCTTTGAAGTGTTGCGAAATTTATGAATTTCGCTCGTAGTCAAAACATGATTTGTTTCCTTCAAATATATTTTGAAGTATAACCTTCTGGGCCCTCGTAGGGTTGTCAAGATGTTTGCATGGCCATGCCCAAGGTCTTCTGGAATATGTTCAGAAGAATTGGTAATCTTGATCAATCAAATAAAGCGAGAAACAGAATAGTTAATTAAGAAATGAGTGAGATCCATATTCTTATTAACATGGTATTAGAAACAAAAGGATGAATATGATGATGAATCATCATAGTGGTTTTTCTCCAGAAAACCATACACGAGTTGTACCGGGGGCATTGGCGTGTTGCTAGACGCTAACCATTGTCATTACACGTTTTGTAAACATATCCAAGTGGGAGCTGTTGGAATATGTCTATATTTTCAAAACCGTGTATGTCCGGATTCGAACTTGTGACCAAGGGATTGCACACATTACGAATGAGAATTAAAGTTAAATAATTAATGTAAAATGATTACGATTAATTATTACACAAAACCGACTAACGATCGTTAAGTATTTAACGGAAAATGACTAACGACCGTTAAATGTGAAAGACAAGGGCTAAAGTGTAATTGGTTAACAAGGCAAGTTATGGAAACCCTTTGTGGGCTAAATTTCGTCCAAAGACAAAGGGGGGAGGGCTCAACCCAACCTTGAACCCTAACTTGTTCCTAAGTGTCCTAAAACCTATATAAACAAAGCTATGTTTAGGGTTTTAGGTTAACTTTTTGCACACATTTAATCTAATTGCTTTTCCTCCTTGCAAATAATGACCAACCCTCCTCCTTGGGGTGTTTGGTTTTGTTTCTTCTAAAACAAGGTTTTGTAGATCTAGCAATTTCTTAAATTCGTTTGTTAATTCGTGTGTACAAGAGCGTGGTGTAACACACTATTGTTACATCTATTGGTTTGAGTTATAAAATGGTAAGGATAACTCGATAAACCACTTTGTTACATTCATTGAAGAGATCTAACCATTTGCAAGAGGTACGTTACGCATTACTTGATTAGTTAATTCTTGTTATGATTCTAAGTCTTCCATTGTGTACTGTGATGTCTATATGGTTTTATTTGTTATCATATATCTTAAACTCAACGAGAGGTTCGGGATAGAGCTAGCTTTGCAACAGGATATGCTTATAAAGCGGTAAAAGTAAAACGAGGAAAGCGGCGTAGCATAAGTAGCTTAGAGACCGAGGCTCAAGCTCAAGGTAAATAATGGATTCTTAATAGTAACTTACGAGGTTTTGAAGTGAAGGGTTTGGGAATGGCAATAATAAAAGAGAATTTTAAATGAAACTCATCTTCAAATGCTTGTGCCAAGTCCGAGTCAATTGTTCATGTTCTCCTATTATTTCCTTGAAGAACTAATCGGGAAAAATGGTGTTTCGTAATTATTAAATTTATTGGATGTTAAACTAATCTTATTATAGTTTGTTTATATATAAAGTCTAAGGACCTTTTAGTATATTAGTATATGTATGTAGGTAAGTTCGTATAATCCGAAACTTGTATATGGGTGGGTCATAACCGAATATGGTTATAACGTTTAGATTAGGTTGTATCGTTTACTTTTTGTGAAACAGTATTCCTTTCTTCCAAAGGTACCGATTCGGTTTGTATAAATAGGTTAGGATTTACGTAAACAATATTCCATATCAATACAATATTCGTAAATCATATATCGGTTTCTATACTCTGTTTATTTCGATTACACAAAGCAACACGTGTTTTGTTCATCATAGTAAGAATAATTCCAACAATTGGCATCGAGCACGTTAATCGATCCGAGGAAGAACGATCGCAAGTGACCATCGATTGAAAAGCAAGAATCAAAAGTGAATGGTTGTTGTACAACCCGGTGTGTAGCGATATTGGTATCACGAATCGAAAAGGAAGAAACCGTCAAGTAACCACCATCGAAGAAGAAGGCGTCGGTGTTTGCCCTAATCGACCGGTTTTTTCCAACCTATTTACTATTTACTACTCCATATAAATTAGGAAAAATTCTTATTGATTGTTAGTAAGATAGAAATTTCCCACTAGCGAAAAATCCCGATTGATGAAAGTAGCAAAAACCGAATCATATTCCTTTTACAAAATCCTTAGTGGCAACATCCTTAGTGGCAACATCCTTAGTGGCAAAATCCTTAGTGGCAATTAAGAACTTAGTGGAAATCAAGTCCTTCGTGGCAAACAAGACCTTAGTGGCACATATAATAAGCAAAAGAAAACCTGAGTGGTACAAGCAAAACAAAGAAAGATAGGAAGAAAGAAGGCTAGAAAGACTAAAGCACGTCAAAGCATGACGAACGATAAAGAACAAAATATTGCACTTCAATGCCCGAAACTTACTGAAACAAACTACACAACATGGGCAATCATGATGGAGACAATATTAAAGGCATATGGCATTTGGGAAGCAATAGAAGTGAAAGAAGGAGTCAAAGCAAATGAGAAGAAAGAAAACACATCAAAGGCAATGATCTTCCAAACTTTGCCTCAAGATGTTTTAATGCAAGTAGCACAATATTCGACTGTAAAAGAAGTATGGGAATCAATTAAAGTCAAGTATTTAGGGGCCGACTTAGTTCAAAAGGCAAGACTGCAAACTTTAAGAAGTGAACTAGAGACTCTACGAATGAAACCGGATGAGAAAGTAAGTGATTTTGGAGGGAAGTTAAGTAGTATAAAGGCAAAATTTAAAAGCCTTGGTGGGAATTTGAAAGACAAAGTGTTAGCAAGAAAACTACTCAACTCCGTTCCAAAGAAGTTTCTACCAATAGTGGCGTCTATCGAGCAATATCAAGAAATTGACACCATGCCATTTGAAGAAGCAATAGGACGAATAACTGCTTTTGAAGAACGACTCAAAAGTCAAGACGAACATGAAGACAATCATCAAGACAAACTTCTAATGGCAAGTTCAAGAAATCAAGGACATGAAAGAGGACGAGGAAGAAACTTTAACCAAGAAAGAGGTACATATCGAGGAGAACGAGACAAGAGTGACAGAAATGCTACAAATGTGACAACTATGGACACCTTTCATATGACCGCACCAAATGGAAGGAGAAAGACAACAATGAAAATCACATAGCAACAAATGGAAAGACAAGAAAGAAGAATCACTTCGCTTATTACTCGATGAAGATGCACCATTACTATGAAGACAAGTCAAGAAAGTTGAAGACTCACTTGGACAAGTTTAGTTTATGGGGAGTATTGGATGTTAAACTAAACTTATTATAGTTTGTTTATATATAAAGTCTAAGGACCTTTTAGTATATTAGTATATGTATGTAGGTAAGTTCGTATAATCCAGAAACTTGTATATGGGCTGGGTCATAACCGAATATGGTTATAACGTTTAGATTAGGTTGTATCGTTTACTTTTTGTGAAACGGTATTCCTTTCTTCCAAAGGTACCGATTCAGTTTGTATAAATAGGTTAGGATTTCTGTAAACAATATTCCATATCAATACAATATTCAGAAATCATATATCAGTTTCTATACTCCTGTTTATTTCGATTACACAAAGCAACCTGTGTTTTGTTCATCATAGTAAGAATAATTCCAACAAAATTAACGTTTGTGTTTTGTAACTACACAACAACAAATGGAGAGTTTGCGATCGAGTAAAGCGAGCAGTTCCAATCCGAAGATAGATGTGCAAACTATGGAACAAGTCTTAGGCTCTAGGCGTGGATGTAATCCTGGCATGGGTAGAAGGTTAGCGGGCCTGGCATCAAATTCAAGTGCCCACTTACAACCCGAATCCCAAGAGCCATCGTACACTCAAAGACAAGTTAATTGATGACATGCTCGAGGCTCAAAATAGAGCGATGGCGGAACAAGTTCGTGCATTGGAGGAGCAAAACCATGCAACACAACCCAAGTATCCTTACTTTCTTAAGAAGTTCAGGCACACGTATTCCTCTGACTTTAGGTTCTGGGAACGCGAATGAGGAACGGCGAGTTTAGTGAGTAGGGGTTGTCTTGTTTGTATTTTTTTTCACCTATATATTGTGAAGACACACATCGTCGCAATACGTAATAATATAACTTTTTAAGCAAAATTGATGATTATGTGAGTGAGATCACTGCTACAACAGTCACTAAAATTTGGAAAAGCAGATGAAGATGTAGACAGGTCACAGGTTAGAAATGATGTTGCGTTCATGCAAACTTATAATTATGTGATCTCTACTATACTTAGATTACATTTTTTATGGTTGGTAAAATAATAAAAGATATATGTTGACTTATATTCCTTTACAATCAATGTACAACAAGTATAGGATATGATCATCCTGTTTTAAGAACCTATAAGCATGGTTATTTAACAGCTTCATATGGAATACCAGTATTTATGCATTGTAAATATGCTTTTATGTAACGGCTGGATTCTTTTAAATTAAATGAAACCAGCACCCCAAAACTAGTGAGGGGCTATAGGAACAGTACAAACGAAACAAGCAGAAGCTAGCTAAGCAGTAGGTGTTACTCAATGAACATGCAACACGAAAATTAAGTAGCCAATCATCCATAATTAGTTCGAAAGACCCAACATAAGCTAGAGACGCCATTAAAATAAAAGACGTCACATGACCTGCAAAAAATGTGAACGCTTCTTTAGCACATTAATAAGATTGAAAATTTATCTGCATGTTTGAATATCTGCGCCCAATAGAAAATCTGATTGTCACCTATCCTGGTTTTTACAAGCACATCTGTTTTTTTGACGGAAAATTGAAATTTTATAAGCATCCTAGCAAGTGACTCAGATTGAAAAGAGATCATTACACAAAAATTGAATTTGCGTTACAAGGATTCCTAAACTACTCAGTCCATTTGAGTGAAATTTTTACTATGTCTGGTAGAGATGAGCTCGATATTTGGCATTTTAATCGCAAATGTGAATTCATTTCTAGTACGCCATAGAAGCCAGATAGTTGTCTGAACCAAGACATAAAAAACGTCGAACTCAAAATCCTTAAGCTTGACTTTACTCACAAGATGAATCGCATCACTGAGACATGATATGCTAATATTTGACAAGCCCCACTACTTTAGAACGTCTTTCCAAATCTTCTTAACAAAGTTTCCAAGAAACAAAAATGTGTTCTTTTGTTTGGAATGCATCATTACAAATAGGAAATCTAACTGAATTTAGATTGATGCCCCTCTTTCCAAGTTGATTCTCATGCATAGGCAACGTTTGACATATATTCAATTCTCCAAGACGAAACGTTTACCTTAATCGGAAGAAGTGAGTTCCATTTGTATGACTGGGAAGATGTCAGTGGGGTTGAGGTAAGATATAAGTCGACTTATAGAGTTAACAGAAAATCATCTTGGTTATGTCTAGGGTTTTTTAATACTACATCGTTCCCAAATTTTAAGTCCGACTTTTTGACTCTAACTTTGACCTTAAATATTTTTGTGTATTATATAATATTTGGTGCAAAATATATGAATGGATTGTGTTTTAAATGTATTTTCATTGATATAATTTTATCAAGTATTATATAATACAAACAAAAATATTTAGGTCAAAGTTTTATTCAAAAAGTTAAAATGGATTTAAAATTTGGGATGGAGGGAGTAGCTCGGTCATCACAACATGTCTCTTCTGGTTTTTGTTAGTGAACAATCGCCTACAAAGTGTATACCCACAAATTTTTAACACCTTTTTTGTGTCACCAAGGTCATATTAATTTGTTTGTTGTAGTATATTAATTAGAATATTTAAGCTTTTCGGACAAAATTTAATATTTTCATCCTATATTTATAGGGAAAGTCATCATATAAGAGAATGATGATGTGAGTGAGATCACAGCTACGATGGATACAGAGGACACTCAAAATGAAAATATAGACTCACAAGTTGAATGTTCTACTGTTCGTTAACAATTACTAGAAAAAGTGCCAATAGCAACGGCCCAAAGAGGCCACGAAACCAAGAGAGAGATTTCTGCAACTTTGCTTTTGGAGCTGAAAGCTTAAATGTAATCTCGTTAGTGTAACGAGTCAAATCACAAAAAAAATCATTTTTTTTTATGTGAGTCAAACACTCGCGACGCGGGTAGCTGTATAAATATGATTATAGCTCCGTTCGGGTTACATGCGGAGAAATGACTAAGAAACGATGAGTAAATGATTAAAATTTGATAAAAGATGGATTATCAAGTGAATAAACAAAAAAATAAAAATAAAGAACTCCGCTTTTTAACGATTCAAGAGATCACGAAACCGGAGAGAGATCTACAACTTTCATTTTGAAACTGAAAGCAAAAATTTTACCCTATTTGCGTCGCGAGTCAAGTCACAATAAACTTCCATTTTTTGCGCGAGTCAAACACTCATGACGCTCAAGTTCACACTTTTAAGACATACAAACAATCTACAGTATTTATTTTCTATAGATAAACGATAAATTACATATTTATTAATGGGTTGCATGTTATATTTATATGCGTATACATCATCGTAAATAGACTAAAATTGCTTTCGTCTTGGAATTCCCTTGGCGTCACTTAAACTACCACTAGTTAATAAGATTTAATAAAAAATGGAATTTTATTTTTCCTTTCTTGTTTATAAACGTAGTAACTAGAAAAATAATTTAATATAAAATTGGTTAATTTGTTCATAAAAAGTGAGGATTTTCCCTCCACTTTTTGATAGATTTAGCTAAATAAATGTTCAAAATTTTGTGCCAATAATTTTTGCAACAAATGATTTGATACTAGCAATTTTGTTGCTAATAATTGATGTTTGATTGGCAAAAATTAAAACTTTGTTGCTAATCTTTTTGTAACGAATATTTCAGAGAAAGTCGTTGCTAAAAATGAGAGGGAATGTTCCCACCAAATATTGAGAAGATAGCAACGAATTTAGCAACTAATAAAAATCGTTGCTAACAAAAGATTTCATTTTTGTTGAATTTCGTTGCTATATTCGTTGCTAATGTGTGAATTTAGCAACGACTTATTGGTTGTTGCAAATTTTTCGTTGCTATTGGCACTTTTTCTAGTAGTGACTATAATTGTATGATCATGTTATATGTACATGTATGCGTATATATTTAACTGCTCTAAACGGAATGTCATTTGCGCGCGCATTGTATGTGTGTTGTTAATTAATAGCCGGATTCTTTTAGTTAAAACCAATACCCTAGCTTAGCGAGGTGCTAGTGGAATAATATAAGCGAAACAAGTAACAACTAGAGCTAGCTAAACAGTATTGCTCGACGAACACGTATCAATAGATTTAACTAGCCAATCATCCCAAATTGAATAGTTCAAAATACCAAACATAAGCTACAGTTTTAAAGCATCATAATAAGGTTTCAATGTACCGGCCAGATCAACCAGAATCATTGTCACTCCATTGTTTCTTTAGGATTAAAATGGCAAAACAGGAGCATATAAATTATGAAGAATTTTCAATTTCCCAGCCTTCAAAATATGAATCCAAATGCCACCTTTGTGGATTTTATTCCCAGACTACTTAAATTCCAACCCATGTACGTATTGAGTTGACAACGAGCTTCCAAACACCACCTTTTGCCACCACCATTCCTTTTAAGGTAATAAAATTTAGGGATTTGCCACAAAACAACCCTGTGGGTTTTGCTTTAACATTTCATACTTAGCATCGCATATCATGTTTAAAATGATTAAGAGTGTATAATTATAGAATAATATATGAGTTCGTTAAATGTGTTTATCAAATGCTTAAACAACACCCATGAAGATGTTCTTAGCCAATCCCATAAATTTAATACGCCTTTAGAGTGTCTCATGTACACTAAATGTGACAGCTAAGGTTTTTTACAATAATATCAGGTTTGTTATACAAAATAAATGATGGATATTCGTTGATTAAAAATAAGTTAATCACCATTGAATAATAGATCACTACAATATGATGACTGAGAAGCAATTAATTAGCAAAAAAAAACTACTCCAATAACTTAGCAAAAATCTTCCTCGATCTGGTCATGCAACAACTAATTAGCTTATTTGGCCTTTAATAATCGAGTTTGTTTTGATTTGAAACCTCCACGTAAGGACATCTTGGAAGAAATCAAGGTTCTTTCCTTTTGTTGGATTAGTATTAGGCTTAAAAATTGGTTCCATAATGGAGTGACTGGATTCATGATCTAGAACCGGCTTGTGAAAACGTATTGTAACTTGTTGCTCTTTTTTTCTTTACAAAGTTGATAGATTCTCAAATAAAGATTACCTTTAGAAAGAAAAAAACAATTGATTAAGTAAACTAAACATCTAGTGACTAAACTAGCAATGTTGCTATAGTGACACAAAAGCATATGTCATACACTCTCAAAAAGGCAAAGGATATAATTAAAATCAAAATTGAACTAACAACTACAAAGAAGTAGTTCTAAGAGATGACAATTAAAAAAAGTATAAAGAATTGTTTTTGTGCATAAGGTTATTACCCAGTGGAAATATATTAAAACAAAACCAAACATTAAGACAATCTTATGACCATGTTTGAAAGATAAATCTAACAAAACAACCATAAATCTAGAGCCACATGAACCAACACATTAATTAAGCCATATGAATGTTCCAAATCATCTTCAAGTAGTCTTACTTTGACGAATTCTTCAACTTGGTCGTCATTAATTTTAACCTTGTAGTGTGAGTAAAAGAGATAGAAAGATTTAAAAGAGAGAGAAACAAATATTTTATTTGTTGTGAATATGTATTTGTATTTTAAGAATATTTTTAAATGATAAATAATATAAAATAAAATTAATGTAAGAGAGAGAATGTGCCTCAACAATTGAGGGAAAGTTGAAAGAACAAATATTAATGAGAAAAAAAAAGCTTACATGGAACTGATGTGATGAGGGAAAACCCTCAACCACACCCTTCACCCTTCCTGACCTACTAGTACTTTGACATATGAATCATCCGATCAAAGTTTAACAACCAAAAATTTAGTTACCTTATTCGAACATATCTTGTTTTCATTTGTTTTACTCTGCGGCAACAACCAAACCTACACCCAAATTCACAACAAACGAAAGCCTTTTTCTTTTTTTCTTTCTAGCTCTTGATATCATGTTAAAATCAAAAGAATACTGAAAACTATATTATCAGATTCAATGAATTATAGAGGTTACAAGACATTAAATAGAAAACTAATTAACCTAAACCTAGCAACTAACGGGCAAAAACCAACGGGCTTGCGGGCATTTATTATCTAACAGCCCATAACGAAAATCGACACTTTTAATTTTTTTTGCACTTCATGACCTAAAATCAGGTGTATGTAGCCCGTGTCACACCCAACATCAATGTAGTTCCGTCCCTGTAATAAGTAAGAGCTTTTATTTATCAGCTACAAAATAGAAACTAATAAAGTCTTATTTTTTCGCTTGATCGGATATCAAGATCCTTTTACTTTGAATAACTGTATAATGTTTCATTTGCCCAAAATGAGCCAATGCACTGATTTTTTTCCACTAAATCGTCCAAAGTTAAGGCTTTTGCTGCAATTTTATTTTGTCGTTGTATTTTTAAATTTGTCATATATTAGTCTTACAATCTTAGAAAGATATAATAGGTTTTAAATTTAAGAAAAAAGATATATGAATTAATTATTATTACATTAAAAGGTTATCTTGTGCACTTTTAGTACAACTAAATTTGAAACTCTATTTTATAATTATTGTTACTACATTATTACATGGAAATAATAATAATAATACCAAATTGGGACAAAAATTATAGTGACAAAAATGATCAATAAGATACATAAATTGTTACCAAATGCTAAAATGAAGATATATAAAATCGTTGCTACCCAACACTAAAATGAAATATCTAATTATTATTAATTATCTCAAACGATTTAACTTGAAGTCGAATAACATTGAAATAAAGGTAGAAGTATTATTATTCATAGAAATTGTAAAAAGTTTATCTTAACTCACAATCGTGTTTATAATAGCCTAAATCTTAAATAAACTATCAAAACCGTAATGTCTTGAAAGCCATCATTATTTTTTTCTTTTATTAGAAGCGTATTCTCAATACAAATAACTTGAAGTTTTTATAAACAAAATACCTAAGTGTTTTATGCATGTGTTTATAGATCAATATAAAAAAGTTTGTAATCCCACAACATTAAATCATAACTTATTTTTACAACGGGCACTCAAATACGTACTTATATGAACAAACATTGATTGCGCAATAAAGGGTTATTAAATTTTGTTTGTGGTTACGGCTTAGATATTGCGGCGGCTTTTAATTACAACCGCTTCATGGCACCAAATTTATATGCACTATGGATATATATATATATATATATATATATATATATATATATATATATATATATATATATATATAACTTAATGTGTAAAGATTATATATCATTTTCAACGTGTTTTCATGTAATCAACAATAAATAAGAGCTTTTATTTGTCAACTACAAAACAGATTATCATAAAATCGTCTTTTTCGTTTGATTGGATATTCAATCATTTTCTTTGTATAACTGTATAATATTTCATTTGCCGTAAATGAGCCAATGCACTTTTTTCTACTCCATTATATCGTATGAAGTTAGTTTTTGCCGCAATTTTATTTTGTCATTGTACTTTTCAATTTGTCATATATTGGTCATCATATTTGACAATTTTAGAAAGAGTTTTAAAAATTCAAAAAGAAAATTATGTGAATTAATTATTATTAAAAAAAATTATTTTGTGTAATTTAAATACCAAAAGAAATATAATGATTAAAATGAACAATTAAGATATATAGAATCGATGCTACCAAAATGAAATATCTACTTATTAAACAAAAGCATTAATATTAGGGCTAATAACCTTTTAAAGCACTATACTTGTCAAGAATGACAGTTCTGCGTAGCGAATAAATAAATAACTCTTTTAGACATTAATGTTGACATTTTTGTCTTTCTTTAAGTATTATGACCATATTATGACCATTTTACCCTTTCTGAGTTTTTTTCGAAATACTTTTTTTTCGAATTTTTTTTTCTGATTTTTTTTCGAAATACTTTTTTTTCATTTTTTTTAATGTGTTTTTTTAGAATTTTTTTTTGTGACACGCGAAAAAAATTGATTTTTTTTTTGTAATATTTTGTAATAAAAAAAATTCGATAAAAAAATTCACTTGTGACAAAAAAATAATCAAAAGTGAATAAAAAATTGGTGAAAACGTATAAAAACGAAGTAAAACGTATAAAATAGTTTTCTGATTTTTTTTTTCGAATTTTTTTTTTCTTGAATTTTTTTTTGAAATAATTTATTTTAAGAATTTTTTTTTGTGACGCGCTATTTTTTTTTTGATCAAAAGAATTTTCTGAATTTTTTTTTTCGAAATTTTTTTTTTCTGAAATTTTTTTCTGAAATAATTTTTTTTAGAATTGTTTTTTGTTACATGCGACTTTTTATTTTTATTTTTTAGATTAAAAAAATTTTCTGATTTTTTTTTTCGAAATTCTTTTTTCTGAAATATTTTTCGAAGGATAAAATGGTTATAATGCTTAAAGAAAGACAAAAATGTCAACATTAATGTCTAAAATAATTATTTTTTTAGTTCGCTACACAAAACTACCATTTTTAATAACTATAGTGCTTTAATAGGGTATTAGCCCTTAATATTACTATTAATAGATATTTTAAAAAGTCGTATTTTTTTCAACCTGTAATAAGTAATACATTTATGATATACATCAAGCATATTTGATTGTGTTGCCCAATACCATTACCTAATTAACCATATCAAGAAAAACAAGTATTGAATTAGTTACCAAATGATACAATGAAATATCATAATGTATCTTATGTTTGTAGTTGCATATTACTTAATTTGATAGTTAACATGGATATCTTTTGATTTAATGTATTATCTAATTTGTAGATGGTCCTAAAACAAAATTAGTAACACATTAACCACACTATAGGCGGGATTATAAATGCATTGAATAGATAGTTGATATTGTAATTAATACATGCATGACTAGTGACTATAAATTCGACCAACATAAACCAAATTGTGATACACACCTGTCTTTGCTATATCTCCTCTCTCACTACAGTACTCATATCGATTTAGGGCTTAAATCAGTTAAAAAAATGTCAAACAACCAGCTAGTGCAAGAAACTTTGATTACAGGGAGAGAGATGATTCCCATCCGTCTTTTGATCGGGACACCGCACAAATGAATCAGACTACATGACTCTAGATGATTGCGCACCCAACTGCTCACCGAGAACTTCTAAATCCTACAGACGGATTGGAGATGATTGCTCTACAACCATCATGGACTCAGGTAAAAAAAATTACAAAGTTTTGATGTTGCATTTTTTTTATTGATTAGATCCTAATAGACAAAACATATTAAAGCAAGAGTGGAATATACACATTAAGAAAATTCGAGTCATGGTTTCATTTTAGCAAAAAATGAAACACCATATCGATTTTTCTGTGTACGTCCTCAGTCTGTGTGTTTTACTCATCTGAATGTCATTCATATATAGCTTGGTTTCCTTGGTGCTCAATTGTCATGTGTCCGTCCTCTTTCCCATGCAAATAAATTGATTACAGTAAGCATATATATTCTTGTATGTTCAAGACTTTAGTTTGATCGTACTATAAGTTTCATTTGTTTTCTTGCTTCATAGTCTTGTTGAATTTTCTTGGCTTGCTTTTAAAATTAGATAGACATATAACATGGCTGTTTTTGCAAGAACAGGAAGCTGCCAGTGAAGCTCTTGAAGGGCAAAGCATCCCCGCTATTGAAGCCGATTCAATAATTTTTGTAATCCGAAAACGGTAATCCTGTTGATCAAGTACTTTAATACTACCTGCTTTTTTTTTACTTATAATAACTGCTCTCTATTAGAAAAAATGTATATGGATAACGCTAGTTAGAGCTAATAGATTCGTTTTAACATAACGGTAAAATGCAATTTTTCTACACGATTCACAACTTTCACTTGTATCTCACTTAGTACGTACCTCATTTAAAAATTAAAGTTTCCAAATCAAACGTTGTCTGTTAATGATCTTAATAAAGCAAACACTTATTATCTTATTTCTAACAGTATATGTAATTGGAACTTTTGTTTCTTCTGGTTTCTAGCTTAAGCAACAATGTGATATATAAATGATTCAATACCAAAACTGATGCAGGTTAATTGTTCAATAAAGAAGAGAAAAAGAGGCACTGCTTATGAACGTCAGGAGATATTAGAGAAGGATTTCACCCTTGACGAGCTCTTTAAATCAAACAACATCGAGGAGGTAAATTTAATTGATTTCTATTCACCTTTCATTTAGAACAAGATAAACTTTGTGCTCTGAGAAAGCGTGCATTTTGGCCCTTCTTCATGCATTGCACCTAGCTATATATTTATTATCTCGATCATTTTGGGAGTTTTATCTTTTGTCTGATACTTGTGGCCGGGTGGTTGTACATCTTGTTGGTTGGTGGTTCCCAGAACAGGATTAAGACAATCAGTAGCAACTGCTATACCACTAGGTGGTTACCGGATATCACTTGGAATCGTGTAATCACTTTCCAAAGTAAATTATTCTACCCTAATGCATGGGTTACACGAATATCTACTTGGGATAAGAACAAATGTTGGTTATAGAATTAGGCACAATTCAATAACCCTTGCGCTTATAAGTGTTTAAGCTTTTTGTTTGTATCTCCTGATTTCAGTATGTTTCAGTGTCTCTTTAAGCTGAAGATTACTATATCTATTTATAGTAGAGAACACTCAACACTAATCAATGGATATTATGTATGATTAACGGCCAATTAATCACCTATAATCAACCTCCATTATCATAGAAATAGTGGTGTTGAACACAGACAGACCTTGACAGATCTTGAGCACTCGTGGATCGTTAGTGTTGCCTATGTAATCATAAGCAAACTAATAGAAAATCTCTACAACTCATATTCTATAGCGGAATGTAAATACAAGTTGTTATAACTAAGAACACTTAGATCCTCTATGGATCTTTTATTAACTGAAACTCTATGTTTCGAATTAGTTATCTATTACAAACTATGAAGTTCCTTTTATAGACAAGGAACCCTAAACTATTACTACTCAATCGACTAAGCATGCAAGCATGCATTTAATGACTAAACACTAAACAATATTGAGCAGTCCAATAATACCCATGCTAACCTTGGGCAGTTCAAGAATAATGATGGGTTAGCATATAATTAATAAAGCGTGTGCGAGATCTAGTCGACTTCCACTCTTGTGATACGGCACATCTTTTATACTTGATGAGAATCTCTTCTTGATGATTACGCTTCTACTTCAATGAGAATCCTTGGCGATGTGCAGAAATCCTTCTTCACATAATTCCCAACAATCCTCCCTAAACTGGAATTTGACTTGGTTAAGTTCGGTTTCCTAACCTTGATAGATCTTTAGAGACTGCAGTACTAGAGGATTGTTCTCAAACATCAGTAGCAAAGAACCAATAATAATCTCATCTCTATGATGACCAAACTTTGAAATGCCAGGTCTTTGCAGTAACAAAAGACATAATGTACATCAAAACTCATTAGTTGCATACTATTCTCATCACATCCAGGTGTGTTAACTCCTGTGAGAGGGTGAATCATTGAAAATAATGGATTTGATGTCTCTTTACCAATAGCCATCACTACTGGAGTAGCCAAATGTTTAAGTTCGAAAACTATGGTACATTGATAACCATCTGATTTATTAGCAAATCAACAACTATATAAACGGATTTGATGTGTCTTTACCTGTAGCCGTTTGCTCAGGACTAGTCAATTCTTAGAATTGGTGAATTGATAACCAAATATGGATTCGGTTGCCTTTACCACAAGCCATATACTTGTGGGCTAGCCAATTCTTGGATTCCAACAAGGAATATACCATGGTGAATTGATGACCATACAACTCTCAAACAATGAAGCATGGGTGGTTGCGAACCTATGATTTTGAGCAAATAATTACGACTATTAATGATTTGATGTGTCTTTACCAAAGTGTACTTTGGACTAGCCAACTCTTTGATATACACAAGGTATATCGGTGAGTTAAAACCATCAACAAAATACAACAAACCCGCAAGAGAAAGTAAGTTTTTTTTTTTTTTTTTTTTTTTTTTAACTAAGAACATAACAAACAAAACAAAGAAAAAAATCAACAACACAAACGACTGTACATATTACACAATACAATGTAGATTACCGCGTTCATGATGAAGATGCAGCTTGAGCTTGCAGAAGTTGAGTCTTGATCAATCCAACCAGTCGTTCAGCATCTGTCAAGGTCTGTCTGTGTTCAACAAGTAGTATCAGAGCGGAATGTAAATACAAGTTGTTATAACTAAGAACACTTAGATCCTCTATGGATCTTTTATTAACTGAAACTCTATGTTTCGAATTAGTTATCTATTACAAACTATGAAGTTCCTTTTATAGACAAGGAACCCTAAACTATTACTACTCAATCGACTAAGCATGCAAGCATGCATTTAATGACTAAACACTAAACAATATTGAGCAGTCCAATAATACCCATGCTAACATCGGGCAGTTAAAGAATAATGATGGGTTAGCATATAATTAATAAAGCATGTGCGGATCCTAGTCGACTTCCACTCTTGACAGACATACAGCACGGCTTTTATACTTATGAGAATCTCTTCTTGACAGATTCGCTTCTACTTCAATGAGAATCCTTCTAAAGATTGATAGCAGAAATCCTTCTTCACATAATTCCCAACAAGTGGTTACATGACAGCTTTAAACGAGGTCATAAAGCAGTCATAACAGTCAAGGCTGTTACAAATATTCACTATAACACTACCAGCAGAAACCCATACACTAGCAGTAGGAACTGCGCTAACAGCAGTAACCAATACTACCAGCAGGAACCATAACACTAGCAGTGGAAACATCAGTCACTACACTAGCAGTAGTAACCAATACACTAGCAGTGGATCCATTAGTTACTACATTATCAGTAGTAACCAATACACTGCCAGTACAAACCACTATTTGAGTCAGGGTGTTCAGGGACCTCATGGGTGTACACTCCGTACCTCCTATCCCAAAACCAGGTGTGAACTAATCCCACAAGTGCACTAAATTTTCCAACACATCCACTCCTTTCCTTACACATTTCATGGAGGCCCAATAACCATCCTTCATTAGGCAGATATTTTAATACTAAATGGGTTAATTTACTTGATCATGCAAGATTAATTCACAGTCCAGCTAGCTTGAGGGACTGCTAAAAACATTTAAAAGACCACCCGCACCTCCAATTTTTCGTTTGTTTGAATTTCTTACTACTTCTACTATGTCTAAATATAATTTTGTTATTTGACAGTTAAACCAAGGTAGAGAAAGTGGTGAAAGAACTATTGACCCCCAAGAGGCAAGAACTACTCAGAAATCTGAAAGGTTGGAAAATTGAAAAACGAAGGCGCCTAGAAAATAATGGGAATGGTTTCGCTCCTCCAATGCACGAACTTGTTTCCCCATCGCTCTATTTTGAGCCTCGAGCATGTCATCAATTAACTCGTCTTTGCATGAACGATGGCTCTTGGGATTCGGGCTGTAAGTGGGCACTCGAACTTGAGGCCATGCCCGCTAACCTTCTACCCGTACCAGGATTACATCCACGGCTACATCCAATAATTGTTCCACCGTTTTCACATCTTTCATCAGATAGGAACTGCTCGCTTGACTCGATTGCAAACTATCCATTTATTGATGTGTACTTACAACACACGAACGTTAATTTTACAATTACGAAACACCATTTCTCAATTTGTTCTTCAAAGAAATAATAAGAGAATATGAACATTTGACTCAGCCTAGGCACAAGCATTTGAAGATGAGTTTCATTTAGAAATTCTCTTTTTCTAATTGCTACTCCCAAACCCTTCACCTCAAAACCTCATAAGTTACTATTAAGAGTCCAGTATTTACCTTGAGCTGGAGCCTCGGTCTCTAAGCTACTTATGCTATGTCGTTTTGCTCGTTTTACTTTTACAGTTTTATAAGCATCCTCTCGCAAAGCTAGCTCGATCCCAGAACCTCGATGTAGGGTCTTATCTCCATTGACTACTACGGTTGATGATGTGTTTTTCTGCTTTGAGGCATCAGCTGCATTTGGGATTGCATCTCCATTTCATTGCATTTATCATATAAATTCTTGTTAATTCGGTTGTTGACATGACATATGTTTACATATATGTTTATTAGCAAGAATTTTATGAGAATGCTTGTAAGTAATGAGAATGGAGATGCAATCCCAAGCAGCAGTTGATGCCTCAAAGCGAAAAACACATCATCAACCATAGTAGTCAATGGAGATAAGACCCTACCTCTAGGTTCTGGGATAGAGCTAGCTTTGCAACATGATGCTTATAAAACGGTAAAAGTAAAACGAGGAAAGCGACGTAGCATAAGTAGCTTAGAGACCGAGGCTCAAGCTCAAGGAAAATAATGGATTCTTAATAGTAACTTACGAGGTTTTGAAGTGAAGGGTTTGGGAATGGCAATAATAAAAAGAAAATGTTTAAATGAAACTCATCTTCAAATGCTTGTGCCAAGTCTGAGTCAATTGTTCATGTTCTCCTATTATTTCCTTGAAGAACAAATCAGAAAAAATGGTGTTTTGTAATTATTAAATTAACGTTTGTGTTTTGTAACTACACAACAACAAATGAAGAGTTTGCGATCAAGTAAAGTGAGTAGTTCCAATCCGAAGATAGATGTACAAACTATGGAACAAGTCTTAGGCTCTAGCCGTGGATGTAATCCTAGCATGGGTAGAAGGTTAGCGGACATGGCATCAAATTCAAGTGCCCACTTACAACCCGAATCCCAAGAGCCATCGTACACGCAAAGACAAGTTAATTGATGAGGCTTGATCCGTGCAAAACCGTCAAGTTTTCTCACTCAAGCCGGCCACTTGTGAATGGCCGACCGTAAGAAACTTAAAACAGTTTAAACACGAATGCAATGAAGATCAGGAGAGTATAGTGTTTCCCCAGGTCGTTAAGTCCCAACGAACTGTGCGAGAATAGCCAAACGTGTAGTGATCGAGAGATTTGAACGGGAAAAGAGATTTGAATATGATTATAACTAAGGAAAAACCCATAAACTACAGGGGCTTAAATGCAAATTAAAGAAAGTTAAAAAGATAAAAAAATATTAAATAAACGCTATCACTATTTACAAAATGATGTTTTTGATTTTATGTTTTTATAAACTTAATTTAAAAACTACGTGACGTACACTAGAAAATATGAAACTTAAACAGTATTAATCCTAAAAATATGAAAATGATATTTTTACAAACCTAATGATAACAGAAAATTATTAGAAAAATAAAATTATTTTTATAACTATTTAATTAATTATTATTAATTAAAAACTATTTTTAAATATTAAATAATAACCTAAAATACAAGAAAATATGAAATAAAGCTAGAAAAATAAAACTATGACTTAGAAAATCTAAAATAACAAAGAGAATTTTCAAAACTATTTTATATTTTTCGATTATTTTCTATTTTTATGAATTAAAACTATTAAAACTAATTAAATTATTTAAAAATACAAATTTGACTAAGAAAAATCTAGAAAATATTTTTTTGCTTTTATATTTATCTTAACTTAAGAAAATTGAAAAATTATTTTTGAAACTTTTCTTAATTTTTTGTATTAAATGCTATTTAAAAATGCTTAAAAACTAATTTAAATCAAGAAAAATAGCAAACAAGCTAGGAAAAATCTGAAAATTTCAGGAAAACTCTAAAATAATATTTAGAATCTAAGAAAAATATAAAAAACAGGGGTTGTGTGGAGGAATTTGAAACTGATGTGCCAAGTGCTTATAAATAAGCACTTTGAATAAGCAAATGGAGACCAATAAGCACCAAACCAAAACATGAACTTGGATAAGCTAAAAGAACCTAAATGCAACAGATTACAACTATCTTAAACCTCTAAATCACAAGCTCAACAGATTTGATGAAATGAGTTATAAGCTAAAAACAGTAACTGAGGTGCCTACTTTGAGCAAAAGAATAAGCCAACTAATAAGCTAAAACCTAAAACCAAATATGGGACCCTAAACAAGACCTGGCTGGCTATTAACAAACCAAAGGCCATACTTTGAGAAGCTCTTATGAGCCCAATGCAAGCTCTGCAAGAAGCTGCATAAACCTGTCAGAGCTCGGTGCCTGCTGTGGCACTTAATCCCATTTTGACAAGCTCTCTTGAGCTTAAGAAAAATTACAAATTTGACAAAAATGACAATGATAAAATAGACCAAGAGAAGTTTTAAAAGCCACAAGTTTCACTTAAAATGACCCAAGAATGAGCCCATGAAAAATCACCCTAGTTGGGCTCAAAACTGGATTTTGCAACATTGACTTTTTTAGCAGTTAAGAAAAGTTGACCAAAATGAAATTTGAAGCTAATCTGTGGACTAACTATGATGTTAATGAATGAAATAACACTACTGCTAGTTACACCTATGATTTATAGACACAAAACAAGATTTGGATTTGCCAAAAGTTCAACAGTTAAGCTGCTAAGGCAAATGAAATGGAATTTTGACTTTTGAGCTTAGCAGGTGCAATAACAAGATAGATATGAGCTAGAATGAACTAAACAAGCATGAACAAACAGAACTAAACTACTTAGCAAGCCTCTAAAAGCAGTTTGTGACAATTCCAAACACCACTTTAATGAGCGATATGCAATTAAAACTACCCAATTGCTAAAGCGGCTTATGCCAATGATCAAACTAAGCTTGAATGACTTAATTACGCTAAATAAACACATTTGAACAGGCTATGACTACAAACACAAGTACAAGCGAAATGGGAAACCGATGTGAAAATGAAACCGAGAAATCTTACTCTCATGTGTCCGGTGGTATCAAAGCTAAACCAAACCCAAAACTAATCTAAGCTAATCTAATTCAACCCAATATCACCTTGAATCACCCACATACCATCACCATTTCCATTCTTGGCCCGCTTTTGACTTTTGTTGACCATGACCCAAAATTGTTTGAAATTTAAATGTAAGCTCTTAAAAGCTATGAGAAGCTTCAATAAACTTACTTGGGCTCGAAATAAGCTACTTAATGATTGTTCATAAGACTTTGAAAGTGAAAATTATATGATGACCAATAAACTTAGAACTTGAATAAAACTTGGATTGATACTTAACAATACATTACAATGATAGTTTAACTTAAAAGTGATACAAAGAAACTGATATTACAACATTTTAACTAAATCTAAAACATTTATTTGAAAAACGACATTAAGGAAAATAAAAAAAACTAACTACTGACTATCCTCTCCTTCTTCTTCCCTCTTTTATATCCAAAAATCTTCCACGTGTCCTCTTGATTCAATCCCACCACTTTTTTGAGCCAATGGGTGAGTTTTGCTCATATTGGCTATTTATCCAATTTTGGCGGGAAAGGGCATTTTGACCTCTGGAGACTCTGAAGCTAGCAACTAGGGGGTGGAATAGGTGTGATGATGAGGGGTTGGGGATAAGGGATAAGGTGTGAGGGGTGATGGGAGAGGAGTTGCAGGGTGTAGCAGGCAAGTTGGAGAGGGAAGCAGGAGGTGGAGGGAAAAGGTAAAGAGTTTGACTTGGTTTGACTTGGGGTTCAAAAAGGAAAGTGACAGGGGGTCCAAAATGTATAATGGCGGGGTCCAATTCAGGTTGACAAGGGTTTGGTTTAGTATTAATGATAAGGACCAAAGCGTAATTATGCCAAACTAGAGGACCAAATCTGTAATTTCTCCAAAGTTGTTGCAAGGGACCAATATTGACAAGTTCTAATAGTACAAGGACCAGTTTGACATTTTCAATTTTCGAGGACCAAACTTGACATTTTATGAAAGTTCGAGGACCTTTTCGCCATTTAACAAAAGATTTATTCAAGGACCATTTTGACAATTTAGAATATTTCGGGACCTTGAATAACATTTTTCTTTATTTTGTTTTACCAGGATTGTTTTGACAACTTTTCAAACTTGGGGACTAAAGCGCCAATTATGCAAATTTGATCGTTTTCACGATTTTGATATTTTGCATTTAAAATACATAAAACACTTATTTGTGATATTTTAATCATTTGATGCATTTCGAGTGTTTTCGGATGTTTTGTAGTCTAATTGGTACAAAATGATGAGTATTTAGACACTCATCAATCCCCACACTAAGATATTGCTAGTCCTAGCAATGTTTTGAGAAAAATTAATGGATTTCATCTCTTTACCAAAAGCCATTACTTCGGAGTAGCCAAATGTTTCAGTTCAAGTAAGAACCTTGGTACCGATAACCAAATGATTTTGAGCAAATCACCGACTTTCAACGGATTTGATTTGTCTTTACGAAGCCGTTTGCTTCGGACTAATAACTCTTAGATAAATTATCAATATTATCTTTGGTGAGCTGATTACCAATTATGGTTTTTCCATCGCCTTTACCACAAGCCATAAACTTGCGGGCTAGCCAACTCTTCACTTTTAAGGATATGGTGAAATGAATACCATACAATTTTGGGCAAATTGCAAGCCGTCAACGGATTTGAGATATCTTTACCAAGAGCCGTTTGCTCTGGATTAGCCAATCCTTATGTGGGTTAGACATGGTGGATGATTACCATTTGTTGTGTTTAGTACATAGTACTTCCACAATTTTGTTTTTAAAATTTGGCCATTTTGGGGAAAAAGGGACTAAAAGGGTACATTTTATGATTAAATTAGCGAATTTCCCCACACTTAGAAATGAATATTGTCCTCAATATTCAAAGTACCTATTGTTATGCGAAACTTAGAACGTAAAAAGATAACATTACTATCTAAGTGTAGAAACACAACAATTATTCTCTATTTTTTTTTTTTTTTTTTTTTTTTTAATATTTACAATTTTCATTCATTTTTAGATCTATATACAACATGTGGGCATCTCCCACACTAGGGTGGTACACACGGGTGAAAACCCATGTTTAACTCATGTTTTTGATTACCGAGTCGCTAGCTTGACTCGACCCAATTAATTTGTTCATGGGAAGTAAGTGGAAGAGACAATCTCCATCGGACTTTCATTCAAGATGTTTGGACAAACATTTGAAGCACGTGAAAGTTCCACACCGATGAGATATACATAGAACCGGCTCAAAATGATAAATGAAAATGCCGGGATCAAAAATAGTGTCCTCATTCACGAAGGAGAAAAGGGAGCGAGAAACTACACCATTTGTGAAAAATGGAATAAAGATGTGCATCACAATGCAATCCGTTCTTCATTAGAGAGGAGCAAATCACCATTTGTTAGATTTTAAGCTTAGACTTGAAGCTTGTATGGTGATTGGCAACAAAATTTCCGGGAGGAGAGCTGGAAGCGGTTCTTCAATCACAGATTTTCAAGAAGAGGTGTCTCCTCCGAATCAAAGTAGTATTGTCAATTCTGTTGGAATTGACTCATCACTAAGAAAAGCATCGACCTCCTTCCAAAGTTGTCATCTTCCTCATTTGGAGTGAGAGAAGGAATGGAAGAGTCGAAATGGGACAAGAAATGAGTGGATGATCATTATATAGGAGACTTTTAGTTTCTCCAAGATCGGCTTCGAAATCAAAGAGATCATCGTCACTTCGATGAAAGTGGGTGATGTGAGTGAGTTCATCGGTGAACTCCTCAAGAAGAGGATCGGCCGTGGAAGTGATGCCTCAACATACTCAATGTCTCCATAAGAAGCACAATCGTCGCTAAGATCGGAGAAAGTATCAAAATGATCTTTTGAACACTCGAGAGGAAAGGGATATCACACATATGGTCAAAGTTCCATGTGACTCTCTCGGGATTGGGACAAGGTTCTCAACACTAGACTTTATGAATTCGTCCGATTCCTTTTCGTGAACAGTGTCAAGATGCTCATCCCCATGTTCGAGAGAGTGAGTGGGAATATCGGTGTGATAACAACGGTGAGGAGTTTAGAAGGACTAGCATACACATGTTTTATACTTTCCATTTGTTCTTACGCTAGTAATTCCATCATAGTCTTTTCTCCCCGATTTTCATGGAAGGAATTTCAACCGATGAACTTGATGAATCTGTACAAAGTTGACTAATATCAAGGGTAACTTCATCATCATCGTCATCGAGAATGAAAGCGGAATCGAGAGCTAGATTTGGTGCTTTTTCTTTTGCAATTGATTCCCTAATAGATTTTCAAAGGCAATCTAGGAATCTAATTTAGCGATCCGTTCTTGACTAACAAAACTTCCATGGATTACGATTTGGATTATCTTGGGGATGTTTACATTCCTTCAAATCTTTCACTAAATCCAAAAGATCAAGGAGAAGATTTTGAGGAAGTGGCTCGGTGAGGTAGTGCCGATTCACTTGGTATTGTGGAGGTTGGTTATGATACGAAGAGTCGTAATTGTTACAAGGAAATGGATTCCTCGTTTGACAATCGAGCTAGAGTGAGGACCTCCACAATACTCACAATGATAAAAGCGATGTGGTACATGAGTTATATGTGTGGTAGTCATAATTGTTATCGGGAACCCGCTCATAGACAAGCGTGTTTCCGATTGACAATCAGGCGGAGTGTGAACCACCACGGTACTACAACAATAAAGCTTCTTGAGTCTCGCGGTGTGGTGGTCGATGGAATAAATCGGTTGTGTTATGGTAGGAATAGGGATCACGGTTATAGATGCGGACCGTTTCACGATTCCACCATGCTACAACTAGGGCAATTGCCACCATTATAAGGACCACCACACCATTGAAATCCAAGAGGGTGAGGATAAGACATAGAAAGAATCAAAGGTTTACAGAGGGTAAGAAATGAAGAATCAAAAGGGTAAGAGGGTAAAGAGGAATATTTTTGGTATTTTTGAAAAACATGATGTAGAAACAAAGAATGAAAATCTTTTTGGGTTTTTGATTTATATAAGAAAATATAAACATATAGATGGTATAAACAAAGAGTGAATATTCAAATCACTAATCTGCTAAACGTAAGACTATTAGCACTGCTCCCCGGTGCGCCAAAATTTGATCCCGCAAAACCGTCAAGTTTTCTCACTCAAGCCGCCACTTGTGAATGGCCGACCGTAAGAAACTTAAAGCAGTTTAAACACGAATGCAATGAAGATCGGGAGAGTATAGTGTTTCCCAGTCGTTAAGTCCCAACGAGCTGTGCGAGAATAATGACGTGTAGTGATCGAGAGATTTGAGCGGAAAAGAGATTTGAATATGATTATAACTAAGGAAAACCCATAAACTACAGGGGCTTAAATGCAAATTAAAGAAAGTTAAAAGATAAAAATATTAAATAAACGCTATCACTATTTGCAAAATGATGTTTTTGATTTTATGTTTTATAAACTTAATTTAAAACTACGTGGCGTACACTAGAAAATATGAAACTTAAGCAGTATTAATCCTAAAAATATGAAAATGATATTTTACAAACCTAATGATAAATGAAAATTATTAGAAAAAGAAAATTATTTTATAACTATTTAATTAATTATTATTAATTAAAAACTATTTTAAATATTAAATAATAACCTAAAATACAAGAAAATATGAAATAAAGCTAGAAAAATAAAACTATGACTTAGAAAAATCTAAAATAACAAAGAGAATTTTCAAAACTATTTTGTATTTTTACGATTATTTTCTATTTTTTATGAATTAAAAACTATTAAAAACTAATTAAATTATTTAAAAATACAAATTTGACTAAGAAAAATCTAGAAAAATATTTTTTTTGGCTTTTTATATTTATCTTAACTTAAGAAAATTGAAAAATTATTTTTTTGAAACTTTTCTTAATTTTTTGTATTAAATGCTATTTAAAAATGCTTAAAAACTAATTTAAATCAAGAAAAATAGCAAACAAGCTAGGAAAAATCTGAAAATTTCAGGAAAACTCTAAAATAATATTTAGAATCTAAGAAAATATAAAAACAGGGGTTGTGTGGAGGAATTTGGCGATGTGCAAAGTGCTTATAAATAAGCACTTGAATAAGCAAATGGAGACCAATAAGCACCAAACCAAAGCAGGAACTTGGATAAGCTAAAAGAACCTAAATGCAACAGATTACAACTATCTTAAACCTCTAAATCACAAGCTCAACAGATTTGATGAAATGAGTTATAAGCTAAAAGCGATGGCGAGGTGCCTAGTTTGAGCTAAAGAATAAGCCAACCAATAAGCTAAAACCTAAAACCAAATATGGGACCCTAAACAAGACCTGGCTGGCTATTAACAAACCAAAGGCCAGACTTTGAGAAGCTCTTATGAGCCCAATGCAAGCTCTGCAAGAACTGCATAAACCCTGTGCAGGCTCAGTGCCCTGCATAGGGCACTTAGTCCCATTTTGACAAGCTCTCTTAGAGCTTAAGAAAAATTTACAAAATTTGACAAAAATGACAATGATAAAATAGACCAAGAGAAGTTTTAAAAGCCACAAGTTTCACTTAAAATGACCCAAGAATGAGCCCATGAAAAATCACCCTAGTTGGGCTCAAAACTGGATTTTGCAACATTGACTTTTTTAGCAGTTAAGAAAAGTTGACCAAAATGAAATTTGAAGCTAATCTGTGGACTAACTATGATGTTAATGGATGAAATAACACTCACGCTAGTTACACCTATGATTTATAGACACAAAACAAGATTTGGATTTGCCAAAGTTCAACATTAATTTGCTAAGGCAAATGAAATGGAATTTTGACTTTTGAGCTTAGCGGTGCAATAACAAGATAGATATGAGCTAGAATGAACTAAACAAGCATGAACAAGCAGAACTAAACTACTTAGCAAGCCTCTAAAAGCAGTTTGTGACAATTCCAAACACCACTTTAATGAGCGATATGCAATTAAAACTACCCAATTGCTAAAGCGGCTTATGCCAATGATCAAACTAAGCTTGAATGACTTAATTACACTAAATAAACACATTTGAGCAGGCTATGACTACAAACACAAGTACAAGCGAAATGGGCGATGTGAAAATGAAGAGAAATCTTACTCTCGTGTGTCCGGTGGTATCTGAGCTAAACCAAACCCAAAACTAATCTAAGCTAATCTAATTCAACCCAATATCACCCTTGAATCACCCACATACCATCACCATTTCCATTCTTGGCCCGTTTTGACTTTTGTTGACCATGACCCAAAATTGTTTGAAATTTAAATGTAAGCTCTTAAAAGCTATGAGAAGCTTCAATAAACTTACTTGGGCTCGAAATAAGCTACTTAATGATTGTTCATAAGACTTTGAAAGTGAAAATTATATGATGACCAATAAACTTAGAACTTGAATAAAACTTGGATTGATACTTAACAATACATTACAATGATAGTTTAACTTAAAAGTGATACAAAAAGCGATATTACAACATTTTAACTAAATCTAAAACATTTATTTGAAAAACGACATTAAGGAAAATAAAAAAAACTAACTCGACTATCCTCTCCTTCTTCTTCCTCTTTATATCCAAAAATCTTCCACGTGTCCTCTTGATTCAATCCCACCACTTTTTGAGCCAATGGGTGAGTTTGCTCATATTGGCTATTTATCAATTTTGGCGGAAAGGGCATTTGACCTCTGGAGACTCTGAAGCTAGCAACTAGGGGGGGGGGGGTGGAATAGGTGTGATGATGAGGGGGGTTGGGGATAAGGGATAAGGTGTGAGGGGTGATGGGAGAGGAGTTGCAGGGTGTAGCAGGCAAGTTGGAGAGGGAAGCAGGAGGTGGAGGGAAAAGGTAAAGAGTTTGACTTGGTTTGACTTGGGGTTCAAAAAGGAAAGTGACAGGGGGTCCAAAATGTATAATGGCAGGGGTCCAATTCAGATTTGACAAGGGTTTGGTTTTAGTATTAATGATAAGGACCAAAACTGTAATTATGCCAAACTAGAGGGACCAAATCTGTAATTTCTCCAAAGTTGTTACAAGGACCAATATTGACAAGTTCCAATAGTACAAGGACCGGTTTGACATTTCAATTTTCCGAGGACCAAACTTGACATTTTATGAAAGTTCGAGGACCTTTTCGCCATTTAACAAAAGATTTATTCAAGGACCATTTTGACAATTTAGAATATTTCAAGGACCTTGAATAACATTTTCTTTATTTTGTTTTATCGGGGACTGTTTTTGACAACTATTGAAACTTGGGGACTAATCACGCCAATTATGCAAATTTGATCGTTTTCACGATTTTGATATTTTGCATTTAAAATACATAAAACACTTATTTGTGATATTTTAATCATTTTGATGCATTTCGAGTGTTTTCGGATGTTTTGCGATCTAATTGGTACAAAAATGATGAGTATTTAGACACTCATCAAGGCTCAAAATAGAGCGATGGCGGAACAAGTTCGTGCATTGGAGGAGCGAAACTATGCAACACAAGCCAAGTATCCTTACTTTCTTAAGAAGTTCAGGTACAAGTATTCAAAACTCACCTTTCGAAGATAGCAATGAAGAGTAAATCAGTAACTTATGAAACGTCGAGAAGCATGTTAGGTCGCTAGTTTTACAAACACAAGGAATATAGAAAGAGATAAAGCGATTGAACAAGATCCAAACACACACACGATATTATGCACGGTTTAGGCGTAGATGTGATGAGAGGAAATAACTTGAACAACCAACCCTCAAATGAGGGTTTACAAAATATTTATAGGAGGAAAGCTAGGCAACACTCCTAGTTTCCATCCTTTCTTTTATGGGCTTGGGCCTAAGCTCATGGGCCTTCTACATAAGCTTAAGGCTAATAACAAACATAAAGGCCATAATAAAGCTAACTATTACATATTAATTACTAACACTTGATTATGGTTTAGGGTGATTCCAACAATCTCCCCTCAGTGTTGGTGATGAGCAGTGAAAGCGTTGATGTAATAGTAGCTCGGCGTCTTCGACATTCTTCTTTCTTGTGAGAGGAATTGCCTTGATTCGAACAATCTCCTCGGTGTAGAGATAGTTATCTTTGAGCAGTTATGCTTTGGCGTCATCATTAACTTTGTTCTTTGATCATTGTTCTTTGTGGTGAAAGTGATAGTATGTTGTTTGCGCATCGATGCGCCTCAGTGCCTTGTTGCTCGGTGTCTCCACGTCATTCTTCAACATGCTCACACGCTCTATGACGTTGGAATACAATCTTGATGAAGTTCTCTAAGCCTTTAACTTTGTAGATTCTTTGGTTTGACGAAGAATCATTCGACGGTTGTGTTGCTTTTGAATAGAACTTCCATTAGTGATGATGTTGGCGTGAGCATGAGAAGAATCAAGACGATCATCCTGCTCGAAGCTTCCATAAGAGGAAAACATTTCAAGCGGTTAGTAATAAGCGGGTTCGGCGCACTTACAAGTTTGAACTTGAGAGTGTTAACGACATAGTGTGAAAACACAACTCTAATTCTTGCAAAGGCCGTTCTGAGCTGGAGTCCCCAAGTGAGATAACACGATGTACCGAAGTACATCTGATTCGAGATAGTCGCCGAGGTACACGTAGCATCACCTCACGATGTAGACCGTTTGAGACACACTCCGCGTAATCCACGGAGAGTTACGAAGTGACTGCTTTGTCGAGGCGTATGATGTTGACCCGGCGGGAGTTTCCATTCAATCACGAGGATCGCGGATGTGAACCTCTCATAAATGTTCTCGACAGTTGCTAAGATCATGAAGGACTCGATATGAACCAGCGATAATCTTATTTGGTGATCGTCAAGTGATAAAATGTCAAGTGTTCCTAAGAGATCTTTTGATGAATCTCGTAGCTCTAGACTCAATAGTGCGTTTTGGTTTTCTGGCGGAGACTAGGAGAAGGTCTCCTTCTTCAATACCAACGATCTCTAAGAGAAATCCAATAGTTTACGTAGGGTTCCTTGTGAGAATGAAACAAGCTTCATTGAGAGAAACTAGAGTGGCTAAGAAGGTTTAGTGCATGCGTCCTTGGGTCCATGATGACTTTTAATCTTCAATACCGGTGTCACTAAGTGACCCGATGTATATGAATTGAAACCGATTATGCGCCTAAGTTGAATAACGGAGGTGTTTTTTTCACCCTTTTCTCATTTTCTCCTTTTTTATAATCGTACCTAAGGACTTCTAAGTACTAACTATTTGTGATGTCCTTGGGTAGATCCCTCCGGCTCTGGCGGATCATAGGATGGTTATTCCTAACCTTAGTCACCTTATAACTCCATGACTAACCTATGTTTCCATTAAAACCATTGTTTGTGAAACATCTCTCAAAGGGTTTGTAAATGAAAAACATGTTTGAACCACTGTGAGAGATAGGATTTTGCATAAATAATCCCCCTCCACATGTGCTTAAAAGTTTTAACGGTTAAATGCACAGTGAGGAAAGAGCACGCACATTTTGAATTGATCCACTCGAGATAGACAATCCCCGCGAGACACGGTTACGTTGCGTAGTTAAAGAGTTACATTGTCAGTTTTTAGGTGACAACTAGCTCTAATAACTACCTTGAAGGTGTAGACAAACCTCGAAAGGTTGTCATACCCGTCGAGTTCATGTCTACCAAGAGTGTCTCGAATGGTACTTTCTACTTGGACAAGTCCTGCGAGACACGTTTACATTACTAGCGAACTAGCTTGAAATTATTACCGTCCGGACAAGTCTTTTCGAGTTATAAGCAGTTTAGTACCGTCGATTCGTTGGTTAAGTCGAGGTACACAAATTCATTTGCATTTTGCCTGACATATTTCTTATCACACAATTTTCTCCCCTAAAAATGGCATATGAAAATGTTATTTTGAAGCGTTTGAGAATAAATATGACCATTTCGAGTGTTGGGAAGAGTGACCACTTGTGAACAATTTGTGAACAAAGTTTTAATTCAAAACTCCCCTCAACAAGTGATATGAGCAGTTGAGGTTTTGAAAATCATACGGGGAAGTACTTGTTCTTTTGAGCAAAACCTTAAATAATGAAAGGTTTGATAGGTTTTACTCAAAAGTAAAAGTTTTCGCTCCTTTATAAGGATTGTGGCAGTCGTATCACGGGGTCCTTTCATGACAATTACGGGTTGTACTTTGTTATGTGTGCACAAGCCATTGACATATATAATCATACATCAAATTTGTAATGAAAGAACCAATTCAAGGGGTACCGGAAGTGCGGTGATGTTCCAGTGAGTGCAAAGGCGTTGAAAGCGGTTATGTTAATCTGGGTCGACCACCAACATAGCTCTCAATCGTCAGGCGATCCCTTCGAACAACCTTTCATCAATCATTGTGATGATTCGTCTCACATCCTCCTTTCACGAGAATTCCGGTAGCAGGAGACCCAATTTTTCGGCGTATATCCTTCAACTGTCGCCAATCCGTCCTAACCGACTTCAAAGTATGATCCCAATTTACGAAGATCACTACACGCCATTAAGCGGTTTCTTTGAAGTTCACTGTGGTAAACAACTCGAAAGGTTTCTTTGATGGCGTATATTGAGATAGGCGATTGATGTCGGGAAGATCAAGCATTGGAGGAGTGAGGTTGACACGCGTCGATAAGATTCAACGACCCGGTGGATATCTTCTACGTTCTTTGATCACGATCGTCTAATGAAGATGAGAAGTGACTTGATAAATTCGCGTTGAACTTGATCGAGAATTGTCTCATCGACCACATACTTTGGCAAGGTACATGTCTTGATGTCGTTGAGGACAAATTCTCAAAGTCGACTTCGGAGAATGCATAGTCTGTTCATCTTGTCGTTTGACTATGATATTCTTCAAGAAGGTGTAGTCTATTAGACTTGAGATCAACGTGTTTGATGGCCACGATGTCCTTAGAAGCTGTACTGCTGCGTGTTGAGACTTGAACAGGCGAGCATCGTAGTAGATTCTTGACGTTCGGGCCAATGATGAATCCCATACAATGCATCTCGGTCGTATGCTTGCGTTGTCGAAAACAAGCGATTTGCACGTTCCTCGATAGCTATGCGGTTTGAGTAAATAGCGGCGGGAATGGAAGAGTCAACGATGTAGCGTATTTTCGCGAACCATCGCTCTTGTGTAAGAGAAAATCCGGTCTCTGTTAAAGAAGTATCGAAAGGAATCCGTGGTTCATCTGCTTGGCCAATGGTCGGTGGGGTTTGGTCAATCGGTGTAGTATGGAGGTTGTCCCTTTGTGTGAAGTCAATGTTTGCTACGGATTGAGCCAATCCATGTTGTTAGACATAGCTCGGCGATGTTCTCAAGATGATATTCGACCTCGAGGCGCTTTCGAGCTGTCCTTTAGAATTTGAAAAGCTTCGTTCTTGATTCGCTTCAATTGATTTCGTCATTTTCTTCACATGGAACTTTTCTTGCAACAGTTTAGCATGCTCAATGTGGAACCATCTACCGCTCTTGACCTTCTTGAGGTAGGGAGTTTGATCGACAAGTGTAGAGAACCATTCAAATTCTTGGTTTATCGTCATCTAGCCAAGATCGACGTCAGTTAAGCGTCTTCTTCTTCTTCTTTTCGAGGGCTTTGATGATGGTTCGATTTACGCACTTGTTTGGGTGAGGTGGGTTGTTGTAGGGGCTCAGGACCTCTTCATCGTCACCACCCGTATACTCAAAATGATCACCGGTTTTACGAGTCATGGGTGGTAACTCGGAATCGTCCCGAGGTTTATCGATGAAGACCGAGGTGGAGAGACTTCTGTTGAGAAGAAGTCCGTTGTGGAGGAGGTGGCATCGAAGAAGATTCACCGATCGCTTTTGGCGTTTAGGTGCGAGTCCTTGTCTTTATCCTTATCTTCATCGTCTCTAGGGCGTTTCAACTTTTCGCCTCAAATCTACAAGCTTCTTGAAGTTGGTAGTCTAGCAATGCTTGATCTGTTTTGCTTCTTGAGTTGAACATTGCGGCTCGTGGCGACATTTGTGTAACAAGCTTGGCCACCAATTCATTGTTAGAAAACTACCGGATCGGTTGGATTGATTATTACGGTTAGGGCGTTGATCGGATAGTTTGCTTGGCGATTTGCATCGATTTGGATATAGTTATGCAGTAAGCAGCTCCTTTGTGACTTTAGGAGCGATATTACGAAGGTAGTTGTTAGTGTAACCTTGATCATTTCGTTCGGTTCCTCTTGACGATGACTTTTCATGAATTCTGAATAAACTTCCTTTCTTCTTGCATCTTGTCATTCTCATCATGTAGATATTGTATTTGTTGATTGAGAAAGTTAAACTTCTGTATAACATGTCTTTCATTACGACTTGTTTGTGACTTTCACAATTCTTTCATGTGTCGAGAAATCCAAGAGCGGTGGTTTCTTCCAGATTTGGATGTTGATTTGGTTGACTTCTTTGATGGTGGTGGTGAGGTGAGAAGAAGAATCGATGATGATGAGATGTGAGGAGACTACGGGTCCTTTGGCGGTTCATAAGTTTCTTTACGTATGCGTGTCGGACTATCCGGAAGAAACATGTCATAATCGATATCTTTATCTTTCTTCTTCTTGTCGGTTTCGGATTCTCAAAGTCATACACTATAGTATCTTCCACAGGCGGTTGTTGTTGCATAAGAGTGGTGGTACCGGCTCCCTTATCGGGTCGATTAACCGCATCGGGGAGTTGGTTCGGAGTGGGCGGCACCACTTGATCCTCGGGACCACCCATTTGATCTTTGCAAACACTTGACCTTGTGTTGATGTCTAAGTCGTTGACTTTCTTCTTGTACTCAATTTCCGGTGGCTCTTCAACATTTTCACTTCGAGCTTTCATCAAATGTCTCAATACGAGTCTTCCCTTTACTTTTGTCGACTTGAGGACTTGGAGGTTTTGGAATGTCGAGACATCTTGTGCGGTTCGAATAGTGAATCTCCTAAATCGATTACATTCCTTGAACTTTCGTCCAAAAGCTTTCTTGGAGGTTCGGTGTAGAGGATGGGATAGGAGTAGCTTCACGAGAGGAACTTTCTTCTTAGGAGTTGGTTTCCTCTTTGGAATAGGTTTCCTCTTTGGAACATTCCTCGACTATCTGTACTTGTGGCACTTCAGCCTCGCCTCTTACGGTCCTTGGTAGGTGTCCCGAAGCCTTTTCATCAAGGTGTCCAACTTTACCTTCTTTAACGGCTACCGATACCTTTTATACGTTTCGACTTTTGATTTCCTCTGTAAGAAGGTGATCGGGTAATTGACTCCCCTGTTTCTTCGTAGATGTTTCTTTGATTAAGCAGATAGAATGTGCTCGATCTGGATGTCATGATTATCTGGTCATTGATTCTCACAGGGATATCGGGATGAAGTCCAAGAGCTCTCGAATCAACGACTTGGTGTATCGACATAGGGAATTTTGTTGCCAAGCTTCTTACGAAGCGACATCATGTCTTCCCAAGCGATGCTTCAATTATGATGTCCTTCTTGTTGATCGAGACCGGAAAATCTGCGGTTCCATGAGCTTGGGATGCTCATATCCTTTATCGCGACCGAGACCGATTTGGTGATGATAATATAGAGTGTCCTCCATGGTTGAGAAATATTCTTGACTCCACGAGAGAGTGCTTAGTAACGATTCCTGCAACTTCATCATAACCAATATCTATCAAGAATTGCAAGGCGATCTCATTCAGTAGGGTGGCAAAGAAGTCGGTTGGGCGATGTGCGGAATGATGAGAATAGCTCGTAAGTCATCGGGAGTGATAGTGACTTGTTTGTGATTAAGAGTCACATTCACGACATTTTGACCGATGATCCTCGCATGGAATCCCGAAATTGTTGAATGTAAACCTCTGGGCTGTGGCAAAGTGTGAGAGCATGTTTTGGTAGGGATGATTCACGAGAATATCCTTTGCAATGAGACAAGAAGATTACATGCAAGTTAGGGTGGCAAAGTCAACCCTAAGGTTATTCTT